>JAPYYV010001088.1:0-26152 GCA_030522625.1 Copidosoma aretas
AAAGTATGTTGATACTTAAAATTTTCAACACAAATACATTTTCGGAAAAATCGTTCATCTACTGGTCGGCGTTCATCTATTGGGTGGTTGACCCCTAGCCAAACCATCATGATAGTTTATTATGAAAGGTTTTTGTATCTTCCAGATCGAAATTTAAAATGATTTTGAACTAAGTATACTTACCGCTAAAATAAGCAGAGCTTAAAATAATTCTCTCCCGTATAAGACATAATTTTAACGTCCCTTTGCATTTAAAGGCTAGTCTGAAGAGGAAGGATCGAGAATGGGACATTGAAAGTACTGATACAGAAAGTTCAAGCAAAAGACAAAAAACTAGCGATACAGGCTCACGACGTGTATCAAGACATGATATAAGAGCACAATAGCTGATGGTAAACTGAAAAGATCTGCTGACAAAGAAAAAGATTATCGAATAAAGGTAACAGCAACATGATTGGTTGGTGGAGCATGACTTTATTTACATAATACTACATTCAATATTTCGTCATCCCACTGATTACCTCAGGTTTAATGGGAGACAATACCGCCCTGTGTGTGGATGATCCGGTCTCAGGCTATTTGACTTGGTTTGATCATGAAGGGGGCTACAAGGTGAAAGTAAGGTAACAACATTCTTATTTAAGAGGGCAGCTTATCTTACCGCAGCAAATGTCATGGATACTGAGATATTAGAAGATGACCTTGTAAAAAGCGTTTTCGTTTCCGACTATTTCAATGGACTTCGGGATAAGTGGGTAAGAACGTGGTGGAGAGTACCAGACATTGTTTATGCTAGTGCTGACATACTGAAGCAAAGGATGAGTATCTCTAGTGTTGATTACGCTCATATGCTTAAATGTCCATTAAAATTAGACGAACCAGATATAAATGAAGTGGTCAAGTGGAGTGCTAAGCTCTCTCCAGAATACACACTTATTATTGAACAAGAGACGACAAACCTAGTCGACCAACTTCTAGTCCTTAGGAATAACTGTCTTGTTTCTTTAGTTTTATGTTGTCCATAATATATGCAAAATACACTGTGATAATTATTAACGCGTTATTTTCTAAGCACATGTTTTGACGATTTCTATTGCAATGTATCCTTTTGCTGATATAATGCAATTTGTTCAACCTAAACGGCCAAAAAAGAAAAATTTAACCTTTATTGCTATTGTTTTTACAAATAAGGTGAGAAGTACTCTGATGCTAAAAAAATTTTCATACGATAGGCGTAACGTGTATATTTGTTAAATTAATATATGTATGTACATCTACAGATTTAACCTGATGAGGCCAAACAGCAGTTGGTCAAACGTCGTTGTTGAGAATAAATTACACTAACATCATGTGAAATCTTCTTAATTAATTTACCCTATAAGATCGAAAAAAATTCCTAACATCTATATATTAATATACAAAAGGGGTAACAACATATTCTGTCATATACTCTCTCCAGAATGTTACGAGGATAATATTATCACCACCAGTGACAAAGATATAGACATGATACATGAGTTTGTAAAACTAGCAATTTCATCAGACCTCAAGTGGTATTTGCTTTAATGGAACAAACATAAAGAGAAGGCAGTTGATTTCTTGGATTTCTTATTGGCCGTTTTAAGTCGTTTTATTCCGCAGAACTGCATAGCGCTCGTGCGGAAAGTTTACGGGTAATAGAATAGAGTTATAAAAATTTAATATACATACAGACAACATATATTATGTATTCATACCGCCAAGAGAAAAAACAATATCTGCGTTACGTTTTGATCAAACGTACGAGTTGATCGAAAGAGAGGACTCTTATAGAGAGAATTTTAATTTTAAGGATTGTGATTCCGGGTACGACAGTAACGACTCCGTACAAATGTGGGAGGAGAAGGAGAGTCTGATTTGGTAACAATATAAAAACCAAATACAAAATCCTGAGGAGGTTGCTGTAAGCAGTGAAATATTGACATTAGTAAATAAAAGAACTGCACTCCAAACTGGACCTTATTTTAAATTATTTTACAAACATAAAAACGAATTGGTTTATAAAGCCAACACAGATACAGGCAGCACAGCCAATTGTCACACAATACTAGAACCTACTGTGCCGCGTTTACAGGCCAATCCAATTGTCATAAGCGATGGTTCAAACTTGAAGAATTCAAATGATGGGGAAATTCAGGAGCATATTCATGTACAAATTCAGGATAATGAAAAAGTCGTGGATGACTCTTCATCGCAAGTTGAAGTCTAGGCTGCCGTTGGAGCAGATGCGCCTTACGATAATGATGCAAGGTTTGAGGAAGTGCATGCTACGAATCCACACCCATTAACAAAAAATAATACAGACCAGAAAAATTAATTGAATCATTGAATAAATCTATTTGTCCAGTAGCTCTTCATCATTAGATTCAAATATTCTAAAGAAAAATTTACCAGAAAACAAAGGAACGTCACAAAATAAATCTACTTTACGACAGTTGTTTTCTTCAAACAAATCCTCAATAAGCATAAACCAATCATCTTCTAATAGTGCATTTGCAAACACATCCACTAATTTAGAAACCACTGCTAAGGACCCTGATGTTCCACTCTTACAAGCCGATTCAGTTGTCATTGCAGATGCGCCCTAATTACTAATTTTTACTATGTATATAAAAATTACTATGTACCATAATAAAATTTCTCATAATGCGAGTATGTCCTCACTTTCCTATGACCATGGTAATTTTTATCATAACACTTTTCTCAGTGTAGCTAACGATTACTCAATCGACTTTATTGATACTTATATAAACAAAAGGTAACATATTTGAGAAATAATAATACCCAAAACTTTAATCTACAACAAAAAGATGATTATATAGTCTATTTTCTACAGGTTATTACCATAACATTGTAAAACTCCAAAACAAATATATCAACATTGTTTTTAAAAATCAAAATAAAATCAAAATGAATAGTCAATTGGGTAAAGATAAAATCGAAAATAAAAACAAACCAAATATTGTGTATAAAATCTCTTTCAAACATTGTCCAATTGTTTATATTAGACAATCTAGTGAGAGATTGGAAACAAGAATTGATGAACATATACGAGATGTAAATGATAAAAATTGGAAATCAGCTCTGTATATACATGTTGAGGATTCAAAACATGATGTAGACTTTTATTTTAAGAATATTAAAATTTTAGATGTTAAATCGAATAAAAGGTTAAGAGAAGCGTCTGAAATGATATATATATATATTTGAATAATAATAATATGAATAGACAAACTGATACAAATTATTTATCGCCTACAATAAAGACATTTATGAATTCAAATATATAGGCGGTTTCATGTGTTCAATGTACTAATGAATTGTTTTATGATATAGGTAGATTTCTTCGATACCTGTTTTTAACTGTAAGCAAATGTATACATCAGTATAAACATAGAGGAGTATGTAGTTATACGTATAATTATTATCTGACAAAATTTGATAAAAATAGCTTATTGCTTGTAATAGGTGTGTATATTATACTTGTTGTCGTAGTGCTTAATGATTGTAATAATATTGTAAATAAAATCAATTATATATTTTTTAGCTTGATAGGCGAGCTGTGCAACTCCAAAAAGATGCACGGAAAATGCTGGCAAAAGTTACAAAAATTGAAAAAAATTCCATTTACCTGGCATATTTTTTTGATCTAGATAAAAAAGTGGAAATTAATGTAAAGAAATATTTCCTGAAAAATAAGCCATATCTTCTGTTTGTGGTCGAATTAGAGTCCCAAAAAGAAAGAGTAGTTGGTAATTCGACGTATGATCAATTATTCCAGAAGGCGTATGATACTTACAAGATTATGTATCAATAATAAATTAATTATAAATATATTTATTTATTTTTATTAGATTCCAAAGATGAGAGCGATGCAGCGCTTAGGATGTTAAATTTATTAAATTTACATAGGAAAATAAATTTCAACAAGAAAAGTTAAGATGATAGATAAAGTATACGGAATACTACTATGAGAGATAAACTGCAATATGAATAGAGGAATAGTAACAAAATATAAGTACAAATCATTATAAAATAGCATGCTGATGTCCATGGAGAATAAGCAAAATAAAATAAAATAAAACAAAACAAATAATATCTAAGAGCAATAAAATTTCGTGAAGATTTATAAAAGAATTTATCACTTATTTCAATTATTTAGACCTTTAAACTTATACAACTATGGAGACATCTAAGATCAGTGCTAAAATTGCAAGAGAATATATTGATCAACTAATTATGATCTCCTTCTTCTTTTCTAATGTAACTAAAACAAAAAAGATTTATATATATTGCTCTGATACTGATGTAGTTTCACGTTATGAAACTTTTGATAAATTTATGTTGGGCAAGCTACCTGATGGCAGTTCGATTTTAATTGACAGAGATTATAATAGATTGATTCCAAATATTAATTCCTTTATTCAGCTTGCAGGAAGTGATCTAAAATCAGATAAACAGGGAGTATACTTAAATTTAGATTAAGGTTGATTTAATTAATATATGAATTTTCTCTTGAATACGGAATAAGTTAAAAATTAAGAATTAAAAATTAAAAATTAATAATTAAAAATTAAAAATTTAGTTCTAAGATTCAAAATCCAAATCTTTATTTCCTATCTCTTATTTTTATTATTTCTATTTTTATTATTCTATTTTTTATTATTTTTTATTTTTTATTATTTATTTTTATTATTATTTTTGTATCTTTTATTGATGTCCATGTGAATCCACGTGAACACGAAAGAAAGTTATAAAAAGATTTGCTTAGGTCACTTCACAAATGAGAACAAATGAAGTGTGTGTCCGTGAGATGCTGTTTTGTTTTCATATGTGTCGATACTTCAGTATACACTTGTACCCGAGTAAACAATTCTACTATATTCTGCAATAATTGCCAATTTTTAATAACTTCGTTGCGATGCTGTTTTTCGTTATATTTATTGACCATGTTGAGAGTTGTCAACTGTTATTGAGTATTTGTTTTATTGTTATACTTATATCCAGCTGATAAGTTGTGTCTGTAGAATGTTTTCATACTACAGCTTAAGCTTACTACATTTTGGTAATAGGTAATATGCACTGTTTATTAGTAATAATATTCTATATCTCTGTAACTAAATCGCATGTATAATAATAATGAATAAATTTTTTAGTTCGACCTAATGAGGCCAACGGATGTTGGCAAAACGTTGTCAATAAAGTATATGTCATCAACATTAATTTAAGTGTTGAAATTTTAGCCCTATAAGATCAACAAAATCTATCTAATATATATATGAGAACAAATAAAGCTCTTCATTGAACACGATTATTTTTAGAAAAAAACAGACATTTTGTGTAGCTTTAAAAATGCCATTGAATATAGTTTAACACGTACTTAGTTCAAACAAAAGTGGTTTTAATTACGAAATTCACAGCGGTCGTACTCTTTATGTGGCTGGAAAAAATATATATAATATATCTTTCAACCAAAGCTAAATTTATTTGAAGTTTAAAACGTTTACATTGTGAGTGCTGTGACTTTAACGTCAAGAAAATTAATGAGAAAACATTAGAGAACTTTGGTGAATGATGTACAATTACCATCAACAATCACAGCAATTGCACGAGATTCGTGGAAAGGCCAGTGAGACAAAACTTGATGAATCAGTTAAACCCAAAAACAAAAAGTTAATATTTCCACAAATTTAGGGCACAACTCCTAAACTCTAATTACTTGAATTTATGGTTGCCGAATGTGGAAAAAATTCGTAAGCATAATTTTAGATGCAGTTATGCAATTAGATGAAAATGTTAGTTTAAATCCTAAAACAACATAATCAAACTACAGTCATCAGTACATAATAAGCTATTAAGTTCTTGATTCCTATTTTCATGTACTTGGTGTACTATGGAATGTATTAAAAAACGACTCGAAAAAAGACAACATTTATCAAAAAAACTTATTGTATAGGGAAGAAAAATTCAAGAAAGTAAGCAATATTTGAATGACAAAATTTTTTTGCTTTTCCCTTTTACAGATGGTATTTGACTAGTCGTTCTTTTTTAAACTGATAATCAATAATGTTATTGTTAGGTGACACTTTTATAATCATAGATTAATAAAATTGAAAGAACATGAGTTCCCAAGAGTCACCTGAGCTTCCAGCTCCGCACCTAGTCAGCGAAATTCACTCTCATACAGGACTACTTACTCCACCTGACTAGTATGGAGAGGGAGCCTGACATGAAAATTAATACATTATCCATACTTTTGTAATAAATTAGCTGCTTTTCTTTTTCCTGCCTCTTCTAGGGTTCACACTAAGTCTACCAAGAATAAACCGAATTATTGGATTATTTTTTTGAATCAGATCCTAGCAAACATTTTTGAAGATAAAATAAATAGAAAAAGATTTATTCAGGCCTTTAATTGATTCAAATCAGCGAATTAAAGTATTTGATCATACAACGAAAAACATTTTTTAATTAACATTAACAGTACAGCCTCAAGTACAGGTGTAAAATACACTCCCCCCAGATTATTGGATTATGTTCCAATACTTTAGTATAAATAAAAAAAGAAGTGAATCAGAGTTTCAAAGAAAGTTGGAGTTGTTAGTGCATTTTTTTAGGAGCTGTGGTCTCTATATCGTTGAAAAATAAATATAATTTTGTTTTTGGCAAATCTAAAATTCTTGTTTTTTTGCATTCATACTACCCTAATTCAATACAAAAAAAAAATATACCAAATAAAAATATAAAAATGAATGTATAAAATACATTTTTTTTGTCACTGTAACTTAAAATTCATTGTACATTTAGTAATTCTCTTATCC
This sequence comes from Copidosoma aretas, assembly GCA_030522625.1. Classification (NCBI taxonomy): domain Eukaryota; kingdom Metazoa; phylum Arthropoda; class Insecta; order Hymenoptera; family Encyrtidae; genus Copidosoma; species Copidosoma aretas. The sequence continues at coordinate 6,861 of JAPYYV010001088.1, forward strand.
TTTGTAGAAAAATGCGTTTCATATTGTTCAAATGACTGATTGTATAAATCATGATATTAATAAATTTGAATCATTTATAACTAAAGTATTTTTTTTAAGATGCAGGGTACGCATTAAACAATATTCATTGTTCGATAAATGTTTTATCACAGTGGCACATGATGGTTGGCAGAATATGACTCAAGTTTCGAAACATTATTTGAATATGATGATGAAAAACGCAATAAACCTATTTAGTTAATAACAATAACTTTTTTAGTGTTAAAAAAAGTTCTGCCACTTTTTATGACGAGATTACCAATGTACAAAAATGTAATACACCAAGGATCAATAACAATATATTACAATACTTCCATTATTTATACAAATATATAATACATGTGCCTTCGAATTTTCACTAACTTGAAGAATTGATAACATTATTGAAATCAATGAGCTTTTGGAATTACTTTAGCATTAGGACTAAACGTTCTTGTTTTGCCCCAACCCTGGAATCTTGGTGGTGATAATACCTGTTTCAAAAAAATTCCACGATTTTCTTTGATGTTTTCTGTAAGTTCTGAATGAGAATTTACAGTTTTAAGACTCTCTTCACTTGAAGATGATTCAGTATTATCCCTAACGATAGGCTTATTAAGACCGGAAAAGCCTAATTGCAGCTCATTTTGACGTTCCGGCAGAATAATTCGTTTATTTAATTTCGGTGGTTCGAAACGTTCGCGGAGTAACGAAAACTTTCGACGTGGGCGATTGATAACATTACGGTGTATATTTACACTGAATGAAGCTGCACTAGCTTCGGTCACGGAAACTTTCGTTTCTTCATGCACGTCGTCGACTTCCTCCGGTAAATCAATCGATGTATCAGAAACCGAGTCATTTATTACATCGTCGTCAGTAAGAAAAACGACTTTCTTACGAACACAACAATCTGTTCGTTTTTCACTAAAACCACTATCTTTGCTCTGCGCTAAAGTCAAATTGTTTTGCAATTGTGCACCTTTGTTTGTGTGAGAATTTTCTGCTTCCATGTGTTCTTTGCTACTGCATTTCTGAAAATCGTATATCAGTACTTGTAATAGTGAAAAATTAATTGGCACAGAGCTTTCTTTTAATATTTTCATAATTTCTAAATCCTAAGAAGATCTAATGTATATTTTTTCATTTAGGAATAATTTTTTCGCATCTTATTGGAGTGTTTTCTACTTTGTATTTTCTGATTTTGTGTTCTTATAATTTTAGCTTTTGGATCGTAATGTTAATAAATAGATGAATGGAATAATAAAGTATTCATACTCAACTATTCTATTCATCCATTTATTAAAAATACGGTCTAAAAGCTCAAACTTGTGATATGCAATGTACTTATACAATGCAGTCCTTATCATTTAATTCTGGCATCGGAAATCTATTGTAATTAAGTATATAGGAAACATTCTTGTTGACAATCTTTGCCAACATTTTTCTAAATTAGCATCAGGTAGTGAATTCCAGATTGCATAATTGTCCTCACAACGCAACTTATACATTTCGCAAGTAATCTATAAGCACAACAATCAATCCAACGGACTAGTACATTTCACTAAGATATCTTATTTAAATTAATTTTAAAAAAAGTTTTAAAAAAATACTTATATGAGATATAGGACTGATCACAGTATACACACATACGTACGCTCTCGCATACATGCATTTCATCTAAACAACAATGATCGTTCAAAATTTCATTTCTGACCGATTTAAAGCTTTCTTTAAGAACCAAAATATACCACTGCCTCTTAATTTTCAAAACAATGCATGAAATAACACAGGGTAATAAAATAAGCTTATCTTTAAAAAATTTAATACAATTAAAGGAGGAAAGTTTTTCTTATAAAAAAAAAAAAAAAAATAATTAAAAAATTAAGTAGTTATGGCTCATGGTTCATGCCAAACAAACCCAAAATTTTCAAGATTATTTTGTGCCATTCTTGTACATTTCTTTTTTTTTTTGTATTTTGCATTCCTGTATTGTTTTAAATTGTAATAAAAAAATGTACGTCTTGATCTTCCTCTATTATAGAAATATTACTATCTTTTTCCTTTCTCTCTCCTCAAGTTTAAATTTCCAATGATAAAATTTATGTGATTCATCAAATAATTTTTGTGAACTCTTTTTCGCACGATTTTTTCTGTTGATACATCTGTGGCTTCTTGGACTAACCGATTTAGTCGCATTTTTTTGAAAATTGAGTTAAGACCGGAAATCATATCCTTTTATAGTGTACTTTATGTGAGAAAATTTTTTAAATGATTCGATCTACCCGTTTCCTGTAATACGTACAAAACCTAAGCAAATAACTGCAATTTCCCGGACTAACCGAATAACTGGCACTTGTCCCGGACTAACCAATTAAGTGATATCAAAAATCGTTGCTGCAGCGAGCATTAATGATCTTTAGGTGCATAAATTATGGAAGAATATTGTATTTAATAATTTTCACCCATTTTAGAAGAGATTCGATGCAAATCAGTGGCTCTTTACAATACCATTTTAGGCAGATTTCACTAATTTATTTACATGCTAAAGGCATGTCAAACTTAGATTTGGGAAGAGGAATTTCACATTTTGCAAAAAGTCTAGTAATGTAATGCTGCCTATTGCCTATTAAGCCTACCGTGCACGAGTGTAGGCTCCGTTGTCTTGTATTCGCTATGTGCATGACTTGCATGAGGTTGTAGGAGATAGCTAAATCTATCGAAGCGCGCATGGTGAGCAAAGTTGGCGAATCGATTCCCCCAAGCAGTTGTAAATGCATTGATTTGTATCTAAAATCAGAACCTAATATTTTGAAATTAAAATGTTTTCGATCTCAAAAATTTGTCGTGAGCGGTAGCTTAGACTAATATTTACAAGCACAAGTAATTTTGTTGATGTCCGCGAGTTGAATATTACGCAAGAAATAATTAAAAATCACAACTTATGTTGACATGGCTATTATTACTATACTTATACATCTGCTGTCGGTAGCGTCGGTTAGTGTTCTAACCTATGGAAATGCACATTGCGCACTTTGAACGTGATTTGTCTGCGATTAAAAGAATAATCATAATTTTTCAAACAGTTATTCGGCTTCCAAGTTTATTCATTGACGTTATTATAAAAAATTCAACTGTAAATACTCTTTTATTCGACCCTATTATTTTATATTCGGTATAAGCTCCATAAGCTGTCAATAAACGGGTGGGGGGCAGGTTGCAAGATTTCGACGTAGAGCGCTACATGTCATGCACATAACGAATACCGTCGCACGTCGCATGAGAGTTGACGAGTTGTTGACGAAAGTAACATGCGCGCCCACGTTCACTTTGGGCAACATTACTACCCTAAGTATACTCGTTGCATACACCGTTAATATCATATACTAATCATGTAAGTATGATCATAAGAGTGAAACAAAAAAATATCGCACGGTCCACTAGTTGTGTGCGTTAGTAAAAAACGCACGCCATGCTGTTTTAAGTGTACTTTCTACACACTTCAAAGTGTGCATAATCGAGTAGATTACGAGCTTGAATGAATAAAATCCACTATTCGACGACAAATTAGCAAGTAAGCATGGTGTCCTAGTGTTTAAATACGTTGTTTTTTCGATTTTTCGTAAACGTTTCCAGACTAACCGAATACGTTCAAAATAGACATGTAGCGAGAAAGTCGATTGTATTTTTTTATCGCTGATGTAAAATAATAAAGCCCTATCCTAGTACTTAACGTTAGGTACAGTAAGAAACACATAGTTTCTGCGCTAGCAAAAAGTAGCTCTTCAATATTTAAAGGCATTTTTCTCAAAAATCATAGAAGTGAACTTAATCGGTTAATCCGGGAAGTCACAGAGACATAATAATTATATTCATTTAATCAAAAAGTTAAGACATGTATGTAAACAATCAGTTACCTGAGCGCCCAAAGCATTCATGTCGACATAAACATTATCTTCTTCAAGCAAATGATCCGTTTCAGTAGGCTGAACGTCGGTCTTAGGTCCAAGAATCGGGGAATCCGAGAGTATGGCATTGATAAGAGGTGTATGACCACTGACATCTTTCAGACAGCAACCAGTCATCTCTCGAATAACCTTTAATTTTTCACTATTTGGTTGACATAAAAATGATTCCGTCCAGGGTTGCGTGTAACTAATTGAATAATTATTGTGTTCATTCGTGAATAGTACTTTCGCCAAATGGGCACGCTTCATAAGAATTTTTTGCTCGATATCTTCCCACTGAGACTCCGTGCGATGGTAAATATGACGAGGCGAATTGTCAATTGCGCACCTTCTTATCTCGTCAATTGTAGCAACAAGTGAACTAACCGTGCAACCATTAGACTTACTTAGTGGATTTATGCTATTTAATTTGGATATTTCGAACCCACAATCTTCGCGTTCTTCTAAGATGGTGTCCAAAGCTAGCATACCACCTTTTTCATCGATTACTATTGGCTTTGCAGAGAAAAGATTGGCCTGCTCCTAAAAAAAATGATTTGGTTGTAAACAAGTTTACTGTCTTACAGTTGCAGCATTAGTGTCTTGATTTCATACAATTTTTTTACATGGGATGCTCAATAGTAGTTTTTGTCACAAAAGTGCGATCGCCGCCAGGGCTATTTTGCGGCCCGAGGGACCGTAAGTAGTTGAAGAAATAAAGTACTGACAAAGCTCAAATTGGCGCAGTAAGGTGGATCGCGATTGGATCTTTTGCATTCGATTCGTAATAACGACCCGAAACTTTGCTAAGATGGTTATTAAATTCATTTTAAATGAATAAATGATTGCAATAAAAATACCCATAGGTCATTTTGAAAAGAATGATACAAATGAAAATGAGTGTGGTAACATAGGCTATTATGGAACGTAACCTCGATTTATCGTTTACATGGGCAAATATTTTTGGAAAATGCAAAGATATTAAAAAAAACCTTACCTACGAATGAAGTATTGTTTCAAGATTCAGTGAGCAAAATTTTGAGTCATGTTATAATGCATTTTAAACAATGCCAACGCTAAATGTAAGTAAAATATTGAGATCGTAGGGTGCACGAGGGGGTGCGCGATAAAGGGGGCCAAGCTGCGCGGGCCGGGGGGACTCCCCGTTCCTCGTCTCGCTGAATGATACTCCCGAACCGCCTTAAATAATAATTTTACATCTCGGTCAATTATAATAGAAATAAGTCCAATTTGGTTACTCGGGGGTTTTTGGGGTCGTTGAGCACAATCATGCAGTCGGCGACGGCATCCGATGCACCTGGGGCCCACGGTGGGCGTCAAACACGTCGTCTTCTGGAGTTTTGTCTCCAATTTATAAAACACGGAGCCAAAATACTTATCGGGGGTTGTGGGGGTCGCTGAGCACGATTATGCAGTCAGCAACGGTGTCCGATGCATCTGGGGCCCAGGCTCGCACGAATGTAAATAAATTTGCAAATAAAGAATGTGATGCTGAAAAAGCTATGAAGAACCCGAAAATACACTGACTTTTGATGTAAATTTTTTTAAATAAATCTTTAAATTTATTAACAAACAATTTAAAACAATATTTTTATATGTCCTTGCTGAATACACATTCATATTTAGCGACCCTAAAAACCCCCGAGTAAGTATTTTGGTTTGGTATTTTATAAATTAGAGGCAAAACTCCGGAAGATCACGTGTTTGACCCTGGGCTCCAAGTGCATCGGACACCGTCGCCGACTGCATAATCGTGCTCTGCGACCCCCAAAACCTCCGAGTAAGTATTTGATCTCCGTGTTTTGTAAATTGTAGGCAAAACTCCAGAATACGACATGCTTGACGCCCACCCTGGGCTTCAGGTGCTTCGGACGCCGTCGTCGACTTCATAATCATGCTCAGCAACCCCCAAATCCTCCGAGTAACTAAATTGAACTTATTACTGTGATGATTGACCAAGTTGTAAAATTTTTATTTAATGCTTCTTAGCGTTGCTTTTCTAAGATCAGTATTTAGATTGCAATAATTTATTTATTCAAAATGCATTGAATAACTATCTTCACAAAGTTTCGGGACAGTATTACGAATAGAATGCAAAAAATTTACTGCGCCAATTTGAGCTTGTTTGGCCTGATTTTGTGCTTTATTTCTTCGACTAAAAGTAGCCCTGGTTGGATCGCACTCAGGTAGTGAACACTTTTTTTCTTACCAAGGACACATCAGCCCCTTAAAAACGCCCAAGGTAAGAAAAATATATAAATTGTTTGAATTTTAATTGAGGGAGTTCACTGGCTAAGAGAATTAAAGTAGTTGTTTCCCAATATATGTATAGGTATACATCAGAAAAGTTATATTTCTAAAATAAAATAATATTTTAAAATTAAATAATATTTTTTGCATCAAGTATTATTGATCTACGTGCATGTTCTGGAGTTGCACGAATGGAAATTGTATTGTGTATAAAAAATGTAAAACAATGGATGTATATTATCCACTTACGCGCGTTTCCTTCATTAAGATAGAGGTATTAGCCGTAGAAATATCTTCCATAATAGGCTTATTGTTGCTGGTTGTTTCCCAGTCGACAAGATCGTATATGAGTGTATCGAGATAATCATCCTGTCTAGATCTACGTATGAACTTTTTAAACGGTAAACTTGCATATGTAGCGTCCGAAAAATCTGAACTTAAAGTTGCAGTGCTCGTTAGAGTATCTCTACGCCTGTCCCTTACTACACTGTCGTCATGTATATACGTTTCAATGTCCGTGTAACCTTTCCAACTACGAATACACCAGGGCGGTCTTGCTACTCCTAAAGGACACAAATTTTCGTAATCATGTATCGATGTTACATGACTCATCGTTTCTTCTTCTTGCTTTTGTGTATCTTCTTCTTTTTCTGACAGCTGTAAATGCAAAAAGAAAAGAAAATTAAATACACATTACAATAGTATGAAATAGAGTATAACTTCGAGCTCGTTCGAGCTATATTAAAATTATTATCATACAACTAAAACGGAGGACCCTTTGCTTGAGGTAGTTGTATCCCAAATTAAAATAATGATGAGATAATCATGAAACTTTGCACACAGCTAAAATAATATCTAATAAGTAGTTTTTTAAATTTTTGTGATGCTAGGGTTCCCAAGAGGCAAAATATCAATGTTTTTATTTTTGGCATTTTTGAAACTTTAACATTGATGCTAATGGAGACATGCCTTTTTCGGCGCTTCAATAACATATATCATACGAAATAATGATGGACCTTTTACGATATTTTTATGTGCATTACAAAAATATCTAATAATCTTATTTAATTTTACAAAACAGCTCAAGGGTGCTTGTGAGATAAAAAATAATTAAATAACCGTCGTAAAAACCGCTTAAGGTTATGTTTTGACACGAGTATGAGTAGGACAGGTACCATGCAAAGTTATAGAACCCGCTACATTGATTGTATCGTGGGATACAACTACGCTTGGGCGATTTTGAATAAGATTCTGGCGAGATCTGACATTCAGAGATTAGGTAAATAAAGTAGAGGTAAACGTGGGTATTACTGCCACTTCTTTAATCAAGACACATTTCAAAGTATATTAAAAATGCCTGCATAAATTTACCAACTTTTTTCTTTCTTTATTATAAAGCCTATGCCATTAGGTACCATAAAAAAAATATTTGATTCATTTTAATTATAACGTTAAATTATAATATAATTATTGATGAAATTAGCCGAATGATGCGAATGATGGTATTACTGCCATCGTGCATGTATTACCGCCCCCTTATTACTGCCAGTGAATCTATTTACTGCCCATATAATATTACTGCCACTTGTAAATATTAACGTATTTGATGAATAACCCTTTGATAAATAAATAAAATACAGCAAAAAACATCAATCAAAGTATTACAATACAATTGAATACTAATTTTATAGCTGTAATATTTTATTCGCATTATATGCAAAACTTCAGTATTTAAATAAAATTTGTATTTTAATAGTCACAGTCTAACAAGGAAGTGTTGATTTTATTTTAAAACCTGAAAAAATATTTGGAAAAGTATTTTTCATATCATAATGTACCTACAACTAACAATGACTGTTAAAATCAAATTGTAGCTGCAACTTTCTATTTGGTCTTCGATATCCTTTTATTTTTTTATTTTCAATAGTGCTATATCTTTAACCTTGTTACTCTCTTCAATTAGTATTAATGTACTGGTGTATACAAAATAAAATCGTTGCCAAAAAATATAAATACGAGTTCCAACTACGAGACCGCGTTGTATAGGGTTAGGTTGACTCAACCTACGGAAAGGCTGGCAGTAATTGGCAGCATTACCTGAAATCAGTGCATGAGATACTTACTGTACTACCCAGTAACTTACTGCCACTTAAATTACAAATAGAAAAAAAACTGTATGATAATTTTAATGATCAAGATAATAATAATCATCTTTTCTTTTATCAGTAAAAGTCAATTTAGTGTTATACTTTTAAATATATTACTGGAAAAAGGTATGTTCGTTATTACTGTTATGCGGAAAAAAAAGAATCGTATGGCCAGAATCTGATCACCGTCTAATCATTCTTACATTTTGTTGATTCATAATCAATTTTTATACACATATTCGGTTGTATTACATTTCTGAGGACTTTAATAAACTACATGTTTTTTTTCAACCACTTATATTGTATGCAAAATTATCTATAAATTCATGTACGTAAAGTGGCAGTAATACCCACATTTACCCCTATGCCAGATTTTTTTAGAAAAAAAAAAAAAATAGGTAGGTCAACACATTCATTTTCGAGTTAATCGCTTGTGAAAATTCGTTAATGCGCAGCTTAAATTTTTGCGCGCTGACTAACTTTAACTATAGCTTGGGAAAATCGCTTGGGCGAGTTGAAGTTAGCGCGCGAAAAAATATTTTTATCAAAAAAGCAAGTTCCATGTGTTAGTACAAGTATTTTAGATGGTCTGTTTGTCTGTTACTCTGTTAAGAGAAAAATATGTACTAACACAGATATAATTATGTTTTATGTGGTAGTAAAATTTCAATGACTGTATAGAGCATAACTATATCTTATGCTCAGTACTACAAAATCTGATGCCTGGTACGGATGTTTTCCGTACCAGCATGAGATTTTTTCTGCCAGCAGTGTCAGACGGGAGGACGGGACGCGGAAGTTTTCAAGGTTATGTTATACAATGGTTTTATTCGGAAATTATGATTTGGTAAATTCAAATGTTGGTACCTACCCCCACCCCTACTTAACTAACCGACCGTGTGTTCGCATATGTAAACACACGGTCGGTTAGTTAAGTAGGGGTGGGGGTAGGTACCAACCTAAGAGCTGACTGTAACATGATTTCCGAATAGAGCCAATGAGTCTTTTAAGATAGTTTTCTGTTATGGAAACTCTAAATGGTATGAATTATATGTTAAAAAAAACAGTTATGTGAGATTTTATTGAGTAAGGTATCTGAGTATACGTTTGAGACAGCTTGGTACGGAAAAAATTCTTCCCTTTAGTAAAATTAGGGTATTAAGTGAGCGAAAATGGGCACTTTCGGTATTTGTTGAGTAAACATTAATCCCGTTTTTCCAGATATTGCAAAGTTGTTTAATACTATGAAATTCATTTATTTTAAAAATTAACAATTAAAATCGTGATAACATAAGTTATTCAATATTGATAGTTATTTCAGAAAAAAAACATTGGGTCAGCCATCGCAGTAAGAGACAAACGAAGAAATTTGCCTAGCACTTGTTAAAGAGCAGTGTAACTAATACAAATCAATTAGATAGCGTTTATTTGTATCTACTAATGAAAATATGAATTTCAGCAATCAACAACCAAAAGCCAATACTTACCATGTTAGCCAAGTTTGTTTCGCCATTCTTTGAAATCACTGGTGTGTGAAGTCGACAACGTGCTAGAATACTATCAGATGCCATAGTTTCACAATTATCGGTTGCCAAACTTTTGATAGGTAAAGATTCAATGATCACACTGTCAAGACTTTTATCTTCAACATTTATAGAAACTTCGGACTTGGATTTGAGTTTGTCTAAAGAGAAACTTTTTTCTACATAATTATCTTCATCCGTGACAAGTTCTAGTCCTAATTGCGTCAATGAACATATACCTCGACGTTTTTGTGAACATAACTGAGGATCTACATCCATATTGCACTGGAACAAATATTTTTTTCTAATTATTGTACTTTTAATAATTTTATATTATTAATTAATGCTTTGAATTTTTTAAACGCTTCAAGTACTTTGTACGTCATGGGTGAAAACATTTTCCTCAAGTTTCGCAAACCCTATAGAGTTAGTCTATGCTAATAAATAACTAATGATGATATGCTATATTATACTCACTTCGTTTGAATTTACAATGTGATCCATTTTTTCTATGGATACATTGATGTGACAAATGTTATCATTTATTTCATTATCTAGTATAGCCTGATTTTGAAACTGCGGGACTGAAACTTCAACGTTAGTGACCTGACTTTCTTCCACAACTACTTCAACTGTAACATTTGTCTCATCCGTTTTACAAAAGCTAGAATTTACTATTCCTTTTTCCATCAATTCAGTATTTTGGGCAATGTTCGTCAAAAGAGATTTTTTGTCAGCAGAATTATCTAGCGTCAAGCTACCTATAGGTTGATCTGTTGCAGATTCATTGTTCCATTTTTTATTTGGAGATGTTTTACTAAAAAAGAGAAATTGATTATAAAGCAAATTAAAATCTTGAAAGCGTGCGTTTCTTTGGATCCGACATCATCAAAACATTTTTCGAAATTACTTCAACCCATAAGAGTCGATGGTGGGTGCTAGAGTTTTACCAGTTTGATACTAGTAATCAATAGTTATGGTTAATATCAAAGAGAAGACCCAAAAGATATCAACTAATTATAGTATGTTAGTTGAACAGATTTGTATACTTAATAATAATAATATCCATGTAAAGATTTCTTAAATTTACGGTACATTTCAATTCTGGACCGCTTCAGAAAGCATTTTAGTTCCAACAAACTTATGCACTACATCAAGACCGTAACTTATTTTTTCGAAATGAAATTCACGCAAAAAAAAGATTGCTCTCTAAGAGGAATATTGCATAAAAAAAAAAGTTTTATTCTATTTGGTCCGTCAGATAGACGTCATTTTACCCCCCCCCCCCTCCCCACTCCAAAATGTTGATGTTCTCTACTCTCGTCAATTTTTGTTTGTGTAAAAAGAAAAGAACACATGTCTCATTTTGTTGATATCTGACGGACCAAATAGATTTTTTCATGAAAAATTCTAATCAATGACGATTCTCAAAGGATGAAAATATTTCAAAAAATGTTAATTAATGCTTGGAACATAAAATTCAATCTAGTTAGAAAAAATTTAATTACCCAATACTTTTAGTTGAAGAGTTTTTTAGTATCACCTCGGGGTTAAGGTGGATGCGTTTGCAAAGTTTAATATTTTTAATATTTGAAAACATGCAGAAATGCATGATCATACTGATAGCTCCAATAAAACTACCACCGAGGATCATCACGCTTGAAACAATAAAGACGTTCGTGTGATAATGATTCTTGAAATATACCAAATAAAGTACGTAGAACACTGCGTTTTCAGCTATCATTATAGCATAGAAAAGATACACATGATATTTTACTTGATTTTCTATCAGCCTGATAAAATCAAAAAAATAAACAGCCCCAATAAGGTATTTATAGACTAGTTCATCAACGGCTGACAGACAGGACATTGTTGTCTGCTGCATCACTGATAATGTTGTTCCCAACGTATGAATCCCTAAAATAGTTCAAATAAAAAAATAATTACAATATAATTATTTTCCTATGTATGTTAAATAAAAAATTGAAATAATAAAACGTCAAAAAAATGCTTGTTGTCAATGGGACATAAAAAATTAGTTTGGATTCCAAGGCTACACTGATGAAATTTATCAAGTATTTCAGTGAGAGAACAACTTTTTTTTGATAGAAACTCTCGCGATTGAATTAAAAAAGTCAATTCATTTTAATATCACGTGTTTTAATCACCGAATGGGAGATCTGAAATGTAAGTATATTAAATATGTCTGCATTTTCACGGAAAAGTATGTCTACCTAATATTCTTTGACTATCAATATGCCGGTACTCTCAATCAAGTAAATAAGACTTATAGCGGGAAACACAAAAAATTTCTTAAATTTTATTTGATCCTGTACATTTTTTCGGACGCTATGCATTTGAAAAAACAGAAAAGTAGCATTTGATAAGAAATCGGACAAGAGGATACGATTAATACTAATGAAATAACCCACGTAGAAATCGGAGCCATGTCTTGAGCTCATCTTCTTGCTCGTAGAGACAGCCCAAGCCCTTTTTCTCTACCCCGCCTACCTTTTACTGGAACCAGGAGATAAGAAGTAAAATAGATAGACAGCTGGCCACGCCTTTCTTACATTTGTGAAGATATATACACAAAATAAAAACATATTTTTTTAGGAGTACTTTTAAGTACTAGCTGTGGAATGCACAAATTAAATCCAGAAATGTTTAGTAAATTAGTGAATCAGCTGATAAATTTCAAATGTGTAATCTAAATCATACTTAAATTACTAAGAGTAAAGTTATACGTTTTTATCGTTAATTATGTAATAAGTATTTTATACGTGGAAAAAAAACCAGTATGAACATTCAAGTGCGTAATTCTCAAATAAATAGCGTGGTAGCTTAGGCTTCGTAACGCTTCCGCTTTATTTAATTTTACATCACAATGAAGTATTTTATGAGGTGGCCCTAGCATTTTTTTTTCGTTCAAAACAGAATTATGTAATAAATCTCTTAGCGGCTGATATGATCAACAACTTTACCGAAAATAACGAAAATCCAAGTTTTAAGGTATATGGCAGCCAGGACCAAGGCTGCAATTCTGGAAGCGAGCATTCCACCTCTCCAAAAACCTTGTATCATCACAGATGACCAGGTAAATTGAGACTCGTCTTGTATGGTTCGATTTGTTAGCAACGAGTAAGAGGTCAGAGCCCACGTTAACGAACACAATGATGTGATGACTGATGTGCCTATAAAACCGAAAATTGTCTATTTGCTAATAAACTAGCGGGTGATTTTACTGATTGTTAGTTTGCATTGTTGTGAATGACGTTGATTATTAGTTTGTAACATAAAGACTGATTAGAGATAGGAACAACGATTGAAATACTTTAGATTGTTATTTTACGTGCGTAGAAAAAGTATATTTTTTACAATTTATATCAAAAAGAATACTATAATTGTAAAAGTACTTGAAAAACGTTAGGACTGTAAAAAAACTAAGATTCATTAATAATATATAAAACAGTTCTGTTATAATGCTAAATAAGTTTTTTAAATGCAAACTTTTACTGTTGAAGTTATAAAAATCCAATTTATTGTATTTATCGAACAAATTGAAGCATAATTTTGATAAATGGAACCTCTCTACTATTTCGTCGTCACGTCAACATGTGTTATCTTTTGTGACTTTGTACGTATCTACACAGCAGCTCAGTCATTCTTCAGCTTTTGCCGTGACAACATTGGATCTATTTGGTCACAATTGATTTTTATTTTTATGAAGTCTCGAATTAAGTTTTAATGATGGGTTAACTTTTATATTTGTCGCTGTTGCATTAAATATTAAAATGAGCATAACAGAGAAATTATAGTAAATTTCGCCAAAGTGTCAATTAATTTTTTTCCAATATATTTAGGAATTCAACGCTTTTAATTCAGTTGACGAAAGATGAAAGTGAGTTTACACATATAATAATCATACATTTTTTTAGCAATCTAATGTAGACTAACAGTATACAAAAAGTTGCATGCAATAGTCAGTTAGCTTTACCATCAACTTTAGAACTTTTTCAAAGCCATTTAGATAACTGCTTATCAAAGTTCATACTTCCTGTGTGAGACTAATCAAAACGTTACGATTTCATTAACGCAATCTACGATTCTATTGCTAAGTAAAAAAATTATTATGCATTTTAGGTAAATTTCATATTGTTAGTTGTCTTTTTATTACTTGGAATATGCTATTTTTTCGTAGCAAATATAATTTGGCGCGAGTACAAAGTACAAAGTAAAAAAATGACCAACGTCCAAAAATTGAAAGGTAAAACAAAGTTAATATCTGTGGACATGAAATCCCAAGAGAAAACAAGATCACTTGAGGATATAGCTTATCATTTGAAAAAAAGAAATGACAGAGTTAATTATATGTGTAACATTCTTTACGACACAAAGAATAAATTTACATCCATTCATAAAAAGGTGATTTCAAATATGATCATCGACACGTGGGTATTTTGTAAATAATTTAAAGAAAATTTTATAGTGTGTGCAAATATAAATATACAAATTATGAAAATTGTAAACAGGAAGCATAACTTGACGTGGTGTCCAATTTACAAAGCAGCCAGTTCTGTGTGGATGAAAAATTTCGCTCATTTTAGCGGACTGTTAATAAATAAAAATGTTATGAACCAAATAACAGTGGAATACAATTCTATTGTAAAACAAAAATTTCAACAACCACATACTTTTGGTAAAATGTTAAAAGTAAGACATGTTTCTAGCACTTATTTTTATAGTTCATAAATTTATTGTATGAATTTTATATTGACATCAATAAGTACTACATAATAAAATTTAAGGATTGCCGGGAGCGTCATCACTGAGGGGTGAGGGGAAAAGCTCCCCCGGCTCCGCGCAGCACTACCCCCCTTGCCACGCACCTCCTCCCACAGCCTACAAACCAGATATTATGTTCATATTTTACATTAATATTATCCGAAATGTGCCATAATGTACCATGAAATTCTGCTCACTGACTGTAGAAACAATAATTTATCATTGGATATGTTTTATTTTCCCATCTCTGCATTTTACAAGTTTTTTGTCTGTATGAAAAATAATTTGAAGTTAACTTCCATAAGAACGTACGTTAAAGAGCTCAACTTTAGCACTGATTTATTTTAAAAATGACCCATGTAAAATACTGAAAAAATTAAAAGTGATTTATAACATTTTAAAGAATTCCTAAAGTTTTATATTGATCTATGCATTTTCATATGACTCCCGACCATCCTTAAAGGCATGCACAGAAATATGTAATTAAATATTTTAAATGCATTATGTGAATATTAAAATGGTTCAGTAACATTAATGTGTCAATACATTTTTTGCAGAAAATAAATAGTACAGTGAAATTCATGGTAGTAAGACATCCATTTAAACGACTTCTTTCAGCCTACAGGGATAAATTAGAAAATAAGCAAAATAGAAACTTTTATTATCTATGTTATGGCAAGTATATTAAGAACACATATCGTGAGAAAAATTCACACGCAACAAGTCTTGAACCGACATTCAAGGAGTTTCTAAAATTTATAACCAAAGAAAAGCTATTTGATGAGCATTGGAGTCCTTTCTTCAGCACTTGTCAACCATGCTCCATTAATTACGATTATATACTTAAATTTGAGTCCCTCAAAGATGAGTACAATTTTTTTATAAATAAAACTAATTTAAAGGGTAACATAGATTATATGCGCGATAGGGAAAATACAAGTGACTCAGTTTCAAAAAAGTATTTTCAAGATATACCAAAATCATTGTTGAAGCGCGTATTTAAGATCTATGAAGTCGATTTTCTCTTGTTTTCTTACAGTCCTGCCAAGTATTATTACATGTCTAATAATTAAAACCACAAAAATAAAAAGTTAAGGCAAGAAGCGTACTTACTCGTCCAAAAAGATATGTGCTGCAGCATCGCCATCACGTAAACTTGAAAAATTATTTGCGGAATAAACACTAGCATCGCGGTAAATACATTTAGCATAAAGGCATCCCTTTCCATTTTAAAGAAACAGTCTTTTTGTTGACTACGTATTGGAGCATTCATAGTCTTGATGGCGTGATTCAGTAGAAAACAGAACCTGTGGATGAAAACAAATCGATTAGCACTGTTAATCAAGGTTGTGAAGAAAAATTCAATTACAAATTATTTTTAAAGAACCTGTGTATAATAGCCAGATGAAAAGTGTGCGAGATCCATTGCTCTTGTTTCAATTTACCACCAGCCTGATACCACTTTAAACTCAACAGTTGCAAGAAACACGATGGAACAAAAGCAAGACCAACTGTGAACAATGCCCACGACTTGTACGTGTTGAGCCAATGTTCGATCACAACAAATAGATCTGAAAAAAATAAATAATAATAATAATCAATTAATAATAGTTTTGTACACAAATTATTGTTCGAACATTGTTACTGGGTACAGTACGAATAAAAGTTGTAATTTAAAAATCAAACTGTCGAGAGAACGTAGAAAAAAATTTTTTTTTATAAAAAACTGTACTTGCCGAATATAAGTCCCAAAAGACACGCGGACGCGAGACTGCATCTCCTTTACCCGTCACGTTATCGTTCTGATACCGGCGCCAGATTCAAACCACGTAAATCCAAATAACTTAATCCCAAACTACTAAACGCAATAACCCTGTAATGTAAAGAATAAAACTCCATATCCCTGTAATCCAAGCGTCTTATACCCAATGACCCTACGAATAGAATTTCAATTTATCAATAAATAAATTATAAATTAATAATAAATCTTAATCCCAAGCTTTTAATCCCCCTAACCATGTACTGTGAGATTCTTATCCTAATAACTCTACTCAGGAGAGTTCAATTTATCAATGAATTATTTATTGATAGCTACGACATTGAAAAATCTTATAAATTAAACAAATAAATAATAGATCCTACAAACAAATAAGTGTTAATCCCAAGCTCTTGATCCCCCAAACCCGGTACTTTGAGAATGTTAAACACCATGACTATATGCATGTAAGTTGATTAAATAAAATAATTATATATTTATACATTTTTAAATAAAAAAATTTACAAACAAATATGTGTTAATCTCAAGCTTTTAATTTTTCTAACCCTTCACTTCAAACGTCGTAATTCAAATAACTCTACGCTTGGGAGTTAAAGTTATCAATAACTTATTTAATAATCAAACAAATTTTATTCAAAAAAAAATCGGTTGAAAAAATATATTCTTTATGTGGTTCCATTTTATTTTAATCTACAACAAATATCCAATGCGATTTTACTTCAAAGTTTTTTGGTCAAAAGATATGCGATATTTTGCAAAAGTGAATTTTATGAGCGAAACTGGGTTTGGGACACGGCTAAAAATGATACTTTGAGCCTATTTTCGCTATTTTTTTGGTGGAGGAGGCAATATATCGGCCCAAGAAAGTATGTAAACAAAAGCTTGCGTTATTTAACATTTTTCAACACTTTCACCTTCCTTAATTTCATTTCCATACGGCTACACGAGCCCTGAAAAATTTCTGAACAAGTTACGGGAGAATCACCTATATAATATGCTAAATTTACAGCAATGATAAGGAATACAGATTGAAAAGTCACTCTTATTTTGTTTCGTAGGAGGTTTCGTATTGTTTTGACGGGTACGAATGACAAATTCAATAATAAAACGACTGCATTATCTATTCTTTTGTTATATTAAGAAAAAATCGTTATCATAAATTGTAACTTTTTGATATCCGTGACAAAAGCATTGGCCGCATGACTTTCATTTATTAATAATAAAGAATTTAATGTGAAAGAACTAATTTTATTTTACCATATCAGACTATGAAAATAATATGCTAATCACTAATACTCTTGATGAACGATTTTTTACTTAGTTATTTATTATTAATTAATTCATTAATAAATTCAACTCTTATATAAAGGGTCCCTGAGTTTGAGACGCTTAAAGTGCAGGGTTAGGGGGATTAACGAGGGAATTAAGGTGGTAGGTCAACCTTTTCTTTTCGGAGAAAAAAAATGTTGAAAAATTGGCAAATCAACATTGTTTCTCATGTACATTTCCTCATAAGTCCTTATTCCTTGTTTATAATTAATTATAATTTAACATGAAAAATTGTATTCTATGGTATTTTACACGAAGAATGGATTCCCAACAAAAAAAATAAAGAGAAAACCATCAAAATTTCAAGAAAACTCAATTATAATACTAAATTTTAAGCGTTTGACCTCGCGTATGACGAATATTGAGTATACTAGAGCACTCAAAATGAAATTATTACTTCCTTGTGATATTACAATTATTGACGTCATTACCAATAATTTTTTATTATTTTTACTATTATTTCAGTTGATACAATTATACAGTTTTACTTTGCGTTACCACCAGGGCCCTTCGCTTGATACGGCACGCATGAGCCACTTTAAAAACTTGGGCAATCCCGATTGACACGTATTTATCCATAAGATTTTTTAATGTTGTAGCTATCAATAAACAATTCATCGGTAAATTCAACTCTCTTCAGGTAGAATTATCAGGCTTAACAATCTCCCAGTACAGAGTTAGGGGGTTTAAAAGCTTGGGACTAACAATTGTGATTTTTTTTTTTTATTGAAAATCAACGGGTTTCAACCTTTTGCATACAAGTAAAATGTATCCATACAGTACAGTTAATATTACGTACAACTAAAGCGGTAGATATATTATTATTGAGTCATAATTATAATTAAGGAATGATACTTAAAACTTAATATTCAGAGTACTGCGATTTATATAGAATTCGATGAAAAGCCTGTGTTAAAGACATGTTATCGGGATCCCAAAACGTCACGTGGCTACACCGTCAAAACAGTGTTTTTTCCTCATTGTTTCCCCCACTCAGCTATATACGTGTCCGATATATATACAGCTGAGTGGGGGAAAAAATGTGGGAAAAATACGGTTTTGACGGTGAAGTCGCGTGACGTTTTGGGATCCCAAAATAATGGGTTTCGTAGTTAAGGATTAAGTTATTAGGGTTCACACTTGGCTTGAATCTGGCGCCGGTACCATGACGGTAACGTGACGGTAAACGAGATGCAGCGGGAGTCTGGGAAATCGCGGTATAAGATCCCCCTCACATGTACCCAAGTAAGTATAAGTATTTAATGCACACCGACCTGCAACGGAGCTCGCAGCGAAGACGGCGAGGGTGAGGCCGTAGAAGAGGGCGTCGAGGCCCGGGCAGGGTTCGTCCATGGACTCCTTCTCCTCGTCGGCCGGCTGCTTCGGCGCCATGATCTTCCTTGGCGACCGGTTGCTCTGCCTGCCGTTCAGGAGGCCCTCGTCCTCATGACGATGTTCGCGGTCCTGCGACGATGACTGGGGGGGGGGGGCCTCT
>JAPYYV010001089.1:0-30877 GCA_030522625.1 Copidosoma aretas
TCTTTATTTTATCGGTACGGTTTTTGACATTATTGGTGCGGTGAGGTACTTTTTATAAACAGCTCGCAGAGCGAAGTGTTTATACAGTCGGTGTCAAGGGTACTTTTCCCGATGAAAACAGCTTCGAAAAAAACTGAGTGTATTTCACCGGGAATCGAACCACTCGACCTCTAGAACAGTGTTGTTTCTGAGACTAGCACGCTAACCACCGAGCCAACACTGCTCTTATGAAAAGCACTTGATCTGTGGAGTTGGACATTATCAAAAGGTACTGCTCCTAGAAAAATAAAGGTCAGCTATAGGAGTTCTTTGTCGTCATCACTTGGCTGGCGTTTTTAAAATAATTTCTTAGCAAAATTAATTATTCCTTTTTTACGGTCTACTAATGATAAATTTAAATTTTTAGGTATGTTACAATTATATTTCGTTGCCCATTAATCATAAAATATTTTAAATCAAAGTACATTAGGTCTTCTGGTTCCAAGCATTTGTGATCAAAAAACTCCAGCCTCCAGCTAAAACAAGTTTGAAAATGCGGTGCTTATACGGTAAATGTAATAAACTTTTTTCAAGCATTTGTTTAAGAACTTCTGCACCATTTATGCTTCTTAAATTAGTATTAGTGGTATCACAGCATAATGCTTTAAGTTTTTCAGTCAGGCCCCATCAACTAGAGCTTTGTAAAGAGCTTCTGTGTGAGTTACACCCTTTCTATCATCAAGAGGCGGTATATCTAATATTTTACTTTCTATACTGTCACTAAGAAGAATCGGCAAACGATCAACATTTATACATAACCAAGCACCAGATATTATTTGGCCATCAAACTAGAGAATAGATGCTGTGAGATTTCTATCAAATAGCAGTTTCAGTTCGTTCGATTTTTTTTCTTGAATTAATCGTCGTGGTCTGTAGAACAAGGAACAATTTAAAATTAATTGTTGACGATCGTAGCCTAAGGTGTCGGCTATAACACTCATTAAGTAGACAGAGTTTCTGAATGAAATTTTTCAAGCGTCAAAGACCGCCACAACATCCTTAGTTATTACGTTAATGTGACTATGTGTATTTTTTGCCTGATAATAACGACCTTGCTCAGAAAAATGAGATCCTAAACTATTTTGTGATGTTGCTTCTTCTGTTTCTTCACTAGATGGCAAATCCATTTGATCACTTTGCTGGCTGGCAGGTGATAACTGATCTACTGCTGAAAAAATGATAATTAAGACGTTTAAGCAACTATCAGTTTAAAAAACAAATTATTAAAAATTTTAAACGGTCTTTAAATTAATATAATAAGATGGTGAAATTTAAAAAGTTATTATTAAAATGAAAACAATTCACTTGTTTTTATAAGATAAGTTAATAAATCATACAAATTTATTTTATGCATGAATGTTTTGCATCTTTTGAAAAAAAAATCGGCGTAATTTTGACTAATAAAAAGGAAAAAAAAATAATAAATAGGTTCACCATTCCTTTCCCACTTTTTAGGATTTATAAAGAATTCAATTTCTTCTCAAATTTCAAAGGTAAAGAGGAAAACTTCATATTGATTGAACTCATGTTAGTTTTCAGTTTTTTAATGTTGATTTTCAGTTTTTCAATGTTGATTAATCGTCACAGATTCAAGAAGTTTATAGTTTCTTCTACTGTTGTAAACTTGTTTGCATTTTTAATAATAGGAAGAGTTTGACGAAAATTTCCACCTAAAATTATGAATATTCCACCAAATGGTATGTTACCAGTTTTTGATTAATTACGTAGATTGCGATCAACAATTTCCAACGCTTTTTTAGGTATCATTAAACCTTTTCAAAGTGTTACAAAGTTAGCTTAGTACATAAAATAAGCTCTCCTAGTTATGTCGTTTTTCGCTTAATAGTTATTAGTCCTATTAGTCTTATTTTCGTTGAAAATTGGCTAAAGATTATACTTATACAAACATGTACAGAAATCTGTTAACATACATATTCAAACATACACGTAATTCAGTACATTTCTAACAGAACTTTTGAATTCAAAAACACTTTAACATGCCTGTATTTCTGCGTTTTTCTTTGTCTTTTCCTATTTAACATGATTCCTTAACTCCCTTTAAAAAATTCCTTCTCCTGGTATTAAAAGGAAAAGCAAACATCTGATGTTTCTTGCATCTTCACTCACTTAATAACTTACCTCTGCCCTTGGTTAAGATAGGAACTCTTATATCGACTGGGAATCACCCTTCGTTTGCGCTTGCCTCATTTTCGTCAACTTCGTCGTCTGTAAATTTTCTTCCAGCACTGGCGATAAGAAACTGTTTCACCTACAGACCCACTTCCAACATCGACTAATCACTTAGAACCACTGGTATCCCACTTTTGTGTTCACTCCTTTTTCTCGCGATGTCTTCTCTAAATTAACTGCCTGTTCTTTATTTCTCCCTCCTGCCAAGTGATGTTGTGCTCCATAAAAAATTCTCTCTTCAGCGTCTTTTTACCCTTTATTAACTCTTTTTTGTTCTTTTCAAGTAGTTTTCCAACTATTACCTTGCCTTCTCCGTTTTATTTTTTACTAATAAAATTCTCCCAACACTTGCTTAACAGTCTTGAATGATCGATGAAATTACTAGGTTGTAAATGAGCGTGAGAACTGACTGTTTATTACTATTTGAAAGGTTATATTATAAACTGCATTTAGAATATAAGAGCTTTCTGTTGTCTATTTAACTTAAAATCTATAACCAGCGTAAATACTTATACTTTTGACTTTATTGCGCGTTAATACGTTTGTTACACATGCACTGGTCATTTTTCCTCGTTCCTCTGCCACTATCTCCATTTGATTAACTTCCAGCTCGCTTATCCGTTTTGTAGCTTCCTCTCACACTTCTTTCATTTTGGCTTCAATTCTCACTTTAACATTTCTTACCTGCTTATCTATCCCTTTTTTACAGTCGTCTTTATTCACTGTTCTCCCTCACTGCTCTAGGGTGGTATTATTGGTGACTACCATGTTTCTTGTCTTTGGCATACTTCCTTTTTCTGTAGCTCCGCTCTAACCTCGAAAATCTTCACGTCTTATTTTCACCTCAATTTTTCCTTTGAGGGACAAATTTTTACCTGGTTTTCACCAATGATTATCCCCTTGACTTGAGGTTTTTACAGTGTTTCTACTTTTATCCTGATTCTTGCGGCATCAATGCCTTATTTAACCTGTGCCTGTCGCTGTACACGTGTGCACTCTATGGCTACCGCGACGCGACTCCGTAACCAAAAATATAATTTATGCTTTAGATTGAGGTACAAAATTCGACATTTCTGTGACAATTGGATTTCATTCCCATAAAATCATTATAAGGTACCACCATAGAATCATTAACCGGAATCATAACATTACTATTTCTGATTCTATGAATATGGTTTTCATTGACATTGTTAACTCTTTTAAACTCTGGTTATTGAATTTTCGTGTATGTTGTATTTATTGAGAATTTTTTTGGGAACCTTTTTGAACACATCATTGTTTTTATCAAATCATGGTGTTTAATAACTATTTTTTGTGATTCTTTGGATGAAATTTCAGCAGATATATATTTATCAACATGTTTTCGTAAGAATAGCTTATTACTTAGATGTAAACTCAATAAAAGATGTGCATGAGGAAACCCCCGTCTTCAAAACTCTATTGTGTAAATGCATGCGATTACTTTATTAAAAATATCATTATTTAAAATGTTACACAAAATTAATTTTAATTTTTTTTGACATAATCAAACAGTAATGTTGAAAATGTCATTTGGAGTTAGGTTATTCGGAAAATCTTTTAATATTTCTTTCAACTCTCTCCATCTCAGATTACAAGTTATAGTTATGAACAAGTCAGGTTAACCAAATTTTTTCATTAATGCTATAGCATTCTGATAATGCTGTTGCATATATTCAGGCCCACCAACGTAAGTTGATGGCCAAGTAAAGAAGTTACTAATTTTTCTCTTTTCATGTAAAGAACACGGTCTTGAGTGCAATTCACTATTTTTGTCTGCCTTCTGACATTTGAAAAATATAATTTCCTAATGGTGACAATTTTTTTTCAGACGTGAGAAACTGACATAGTAAATAGAACGTATACTAATATTGACATTTGGTATATAATTATAAAGTATAAATATAAGTTTAACTTAATATAAGTAAAATATAAATATAAGTTTAATTTTTTTCTAGCATATCGATGCGTGCGTTTGACTACCATCGTGGTTCGCGTCTCGTTCGCTTATTGTACGGTCATTTCTATGTTATAGTATACCTATATATTTATCATACTGAAATGCCATAGGTTGCAAACGTAATTTCTGAAAGCAAAGCCATACAACAATAAGAATTCGAATTAAAATACGAATGTATGAATTCAAGAATTAGTCAATTCATTGTACATTCAATAATAAGAATAAAAATATTCACATGTAAGAATTAACGCGCGGAGGGTGCAGGGGGCACAGCCCCACTATCATATATATGATACAAAACGCGTCGACCGGGCCACCTAAATGGCCAATGTTCAACCCAACGCAGAAAATTCACTTTGGGCTTAAATTTTGTGTTTATGCCTAAGCTTTATAAAATTTAAATGTCGGGTCGAATCGGGCGGCCAAATTTGAAATATCAATGGATATAAAATGAAAAAAAATACTGTTGTATACCACTTAAAATCCTAAGTTAGGAATGTATCTTACAAATTTTTGGATAAATTCCGTTTTCGAGAAAAAAATTATTAAATTTTTTTAATTTTTCTATCTTGATAGAAACGCATATTTTGGTGTCATATAGAAAGAGGTTACCGTAGTAGAAAATTTTTTAAAATACGTATGTATTAGAATTCACTGATTACAAATCCAAGGTAAGGTGGCCAACAACTCAAAATAGTAGATCTAATACGGTGGCTAATCTTTCTATATTTAACGGATTACAGTTTAAAAAATATAGTCGTGTACTGATCGAAATTGTAAGTAAGAACTAATCTTTCTACATTCAACGGATTACAGTTTAAAAAATATAGACGTGTACTGATCAAAATTGTATGTAAAAAGTGTATCTTGAAAATTTGTTGTTTTCGAGAAAAAAATTCATGGAGTTTTGAAATTTTTCTTACATTATGAGATCGAAAATTTTAGTAGAGAACTACTACTACTACTACTACTACTACTACTACTACTACTACTACTATTACATGTATTCTGAGTTATGGAACGGACATTTCTTGTACGGATTGTAGCTTAAACTTGGTTATGGATTCTAACTGAACTCTTGTGCCTTAGCACCCCATACTTAAATATTGTCTTCATTGACAACGATACTAATTAGTATCATTTGCAATACCGTACTGATGTGCGGTATTAGTCACCACAAGTATGCTAATTACTGTGCAGGTGGAATACAAGGTTTTGTACCAATGGGATATCTCAACACCAGCACGTTGCGCCCTCACCTACATATAATTGTCAGGTTATCAGATAACATCTAATCAACAAAGTCTATTCGTTAAAAAGTAATTTAAGGTTCCATTACATAATTCTAGCCTATAATGACTTGCTTGGTGACCTCAGAACTGAAAAGCTTATATTCATGTAGGATTTATTTGGGAAGGTATGTTTAATTAGGGTCTTGTTTGAATCTTTATACTAACAGTTATTATAAATTATTCGTAAATTATTGAAGGTTATAAGATGAAGTGGCAAGAATAACAAAAAAAAAAAAAACACAGAATTGATAGCTTTTTAGTCTTTAGATGTAGTTTGTTACAATTTATAGCCAATACTTGTTGGTTTTTTTACTTTTACTCAAAATTTTCGGATATTTTACCTCAAACATGTTATCGAACATCTTAAGCACCTTTGCATTTCACACATGTTCGTAATGTTGCGATTTTATTCTGTATGCGATGATATCAAGAAAGACAAATTTTTTAAATTTATAATTTTTTTCTCAACAACGGCAATTTTATCCAAAAACTAGGAAGAGACATTTCCCACTTAGAATTCCAAGTACCATACTACAGTTTTTTTTGTAATTAAAATCTGTCGATATTTAAAAATTTGGCCGTCATATTGGATCCGCCATTTTTAATATTTAGTCACGTGATCTTGGATTCGTATTCAGCGGCCACTAACACCTACGTATTGGACAAACTTCTCCAATGAGGTGAACTTTTTCTACATGAGACAAAAATATGTGTTTGTATCAAGCTAGAAAAATTTTTAAAATACATATTTCTTACTTAGAATTTCAAGCAGTATGTGACAGTATTTTTTGAACTGAAATTCGTCGATTTTCAGAAATTTGACCACTATATTGAATCGGCCGTTTTAAATTTACTTTTTTGCTACTAAAATTTCAAA
This sequence comes from Copidosoma aretas, assembly GCA_030522625.1. Lineage (NCBI taxonomy): Eukaryota > Metazoa > Arthropoda > Insecta > Hymenoptera > Encyrtidae > Copidosoma > Copidosoma aretas. The sequence continues at coordinate 6,377 of JAPYYV010001089.1, forward strand.
GGCTTATGCACAAACAGAAAATTGTAACCAAAAACGAATTTTTTGCGTTGCGTTAATTCAGGTCGACTACCGGGCCAGTTGACGCGCTTACAAATACATATTTTAAAGAATAATTACATTTAATCAAAACCTTCCCATTTCAATAGTAATCGCTTTATTGATATTCTCAATAATTTTTCATGAATAAGTACTTCAAGGATACACGCTGGAGTTGGGTATTTTGTTTTCATGTATTATTAATTAGTTATTATGCTTTAATTAATTTTTGTTTTTAATGTTATGTACAGTAAAATGTTGTCTTTTTGTAAATGCTTAAGGCTATCGTTATATGTATATTCAAATATTTATGATTCATCATTTTTTTTTATATTTATGAGTACAAGATCAATTCATCATCGCAGGTGTAAGTGAAATAATGTTGATCAAACGTAACATACACAATGTTTAATAATCACCTAAATTATATTATGGGTCCGTTAAGTGGCTTTGGTGGGTAGTGGAGAGATTGTGAGGAGTAAACAATATTTCGGATATTTACAAATTCCCAGAGAAAATTAATAAGTTTTCCTTCATTTAGTGGGGATATCATGGGGATAATGCTTGATAGTGGGGGTCATTATAGGTTTGCAAGGTGTCAAATGCGAAAAGTATCTTTATATATAATGGGTAGATATATGTACTTTAAATATTATTAGATTACTGAATTCTACCACGTTGGTTTGTTTTACTGTTCATAAACTGTGAATACAATGTAGCACAAACCGAGCCTTATATTATCCATCTCATTTTGAAGTAATTTCGAGGAATTAGTTATATCACAAGACTTCCGAGACTTTGAATCATACAATTAAAATTTGAGTTCAAATACATAATATTAAATATTTGTGTATCCTCTGAAAGCTTTCGTAATTACAACAACTTTTCAAATTACCTTCTGATTCAATTGATTCACAACTTTTCAACCTATATAAGTATCATAAGTATCATAAGTATCAACCTTTCTGATGATATTTTTTCTGATGTATATTCTGGCTCTATAAATAAGAAAGATCTCATTTGCGCTAAAAAGTTGATTAATAATATCATATTTTAAATGGCTTTGATTTAAATAAAATGTCTCATCATAACTTATACAAACATTCTTTCCAGATCATGCAAGCCACCAGCCCGGCTAGTGTAGGTAGCCTTGGAAGTGTTCAAGGCTCACCTCATTCAGCTCCTGGATCAATGGATCCACCGGCTGATACACCACCACCTGGCTACATAAGTGAAGATGGAGATAATATGGACCACAATGATAATATGTCAATGTCACGAATGTCACCCAGTCCAATTGATGCTCAACCAGTAATGTATTGCGAACCAGCATTCTGGTTAGTAAATTTGTTTATTGATCACTTTGTATTTAAGTATTGATTGCTAAAATAAAAGTTTATATTTTACCATTTTTTTACTAACATTGTACAGTCTTAAGCACGTGAAGTATATTCAAATACATTTGTTTTTTTAAATACATTTTTTTGAGCTGATTAATATGCTGGGCAGAGTTGCCGTATGATTTTAAAAAACAATGACTTATAAATACATACTAGAGTAAAACTTTATTGTAAAGCTGTGATGCACGTGTGTGTGGCACGTAGGTAGAGAGGGAGAGGGAGACATGAGTATAGATCATAGTATATGTAGTATGCCAGTTACAGTCTTTTACATCACTACCCAATAATTTTTTGCAACAATTTACGAAAACTTTCATATGACAGCCAGTTTACCCTTTGCTTTTATTGGGTGGGCCTTATCGTATTGAGATATATTATCAATCAAAACGACTATACAAAATATAGCGTTTTAGATATTAACAAGGACTTATCACATTTATGAGCTTTACAATTTACTCTGGCTGTCTATATCTTGGTCACCCACAATAATCAGATCGTCTATGTCCTTTTCCTAGATTATCCAATCACAAGTCTTATCTTCTAAATCAACTATTCTTACAGTCACGCAAGAGCGATGCAAATAGCAATGGAGCACTTTTTTTACTCTACATTTAAAAAACTTTTCAAAACTTTTTGCTAGCACACCAGCCCAGTATAGATACGAGCCCATCACGTATCCTGATCATCAATAAGCTAGAAAAATTAATTGTGTGCTTTTAACTAAAGTGATCCGTGAGACAGGCGATGGGTGTGGCACGTAAAGAGAGAGACACATGGCCAGTATACATAGATGTAACACGACCTTATTTCTAACATATTTGTATTTAAATATATATATGTATATATATCTTCCTACATTATTTAGTTGTATAAGTTAAGGGTAAGTACTATCTCCTCCGCCCCCCCCCCAACTCTGCCCACTCCCCCTTAGCTCCCCCCCGAAGTAAGGTGGAATTTGTTTCTTTTTGTCGTGAAATATGACCTCAAATTATTTGAGATAGCTCACCCCCGCCCCCCCACTCCCCTTCGCTCCCCCGCAGCTCCCCCTCGGCTCTCCACCAGACTCCCCCTACCTTTCCCTCAGCCACTCTTCCAACTTGTTTTTGCTTTTGTAATCAATTTGGGCAACGCTATTACTTTCTTATAAGTATACAAATACCTGTATGAAAAACCAACTACACCACTATAATTATTGATAAATTTTATTATACATTTCGTAATTAGAATTAAGTGAAAACATAGGTAAGTCACTGAAAAATTAAAGTAAAAAATTTAATAAAAACCGAACAAATGATGTATGTTTGTATGCATTATCGTTTTTTATTTTCATAAAATAATTTCAGATGTCTTTTCGAGTACTCTGCACTTAAGTAAACTTCAACACAATTTTAAATAGCAATATGTTCATAAAGGCATGGGTCAATAAAATTGACAATGAAACAAATGCAGTTTATACTTAGGAATATTCGTGTTTATATACACTATCGCTCGCGTTTTAAAAAATAAAATAATGTAAAAGGATTACGAGAGTACAATAGCATACCGAATATATGTAGAAAAAAAAACCTTAGTTTTACTTTCTTTTTAAGAATTGACAACAGCAAACCTAACAACTAACTATATTTTATACTGCAATTGTAAAGTGTGGATTATTGAATGTTTAAGTTTGAAATGTTTATAAATAGGCTTAGATATTGGTAAATATTGCTGGGCAAGCTGGTGATTGGTTTATTTCAATATACTAGCACACCTTGTTTCATATATATTCATACATAATCTATGACAATAAGTATAGATAGCTGATCAGAAGAACATAAGTCACTATGTTCTTGGTCGTACAGAGTCTTTAGTTATAATGAGTGATCAGACACAGCACATGTGGTTGCTGATTTGTCGATAATCAGTATGTTTCAAAATGATCTGGTTCATCTAAGATAGTCATCTTTACTAACAGAATAACAAGCATGCGTAATATTAAAGTAAGACAATGTATACTATAAGGGGTGTATGCACGAAAAACAATGGTTATGTTAACAATTGTTTGTTTGAATTTCATATTGAAAAGTTATCAATCATGATCGGAGGTTGTGAAATGAGCTGAAAAATAATTCCACAAAAAAAAACATGATGTATAAAGTCTTAACTTATTAAAAGTATTTGTTTTTAACACAGCATAAACGCTACTATAAGTCATTGGTAAATAAAGGTATTCACTATTAGTAGAAAGGCCAATAACGGCTTATGATGCCTTTTATTCATGATGTTTACAATAAGATTTTTTATAATAATTAAAAAACTTCATTTCTTAACAAATACTAATTATGCTATTTAAATTTTTTAAATGTTCTTTAGTTATTTAACAATAATTGTTGTCCTAATACTAATACCTTTGTAAAAAATGAAAATTTGTACGACGTTTAATGTTATACTATTTATATCTTCAATACAATATTTTATAAATTAAGATTACATTAAATATATGTATTAAAAAAATTAAAAAAAAATACCTGCTAAAAATAATGAATTACTTTGATGCATAAAATTATAAGTCTGTGATAAAATTTTTTTTTTTTATTTACAATTTTACAATACGTCGAGTAGAAAAATTTTGTTAATAATAACCAAACATTGGAATTCACGCAGTCGAAATATTCTAAACAGTAGGGAGTTTCTATAGCAGGAAAAAAAAATCACTTTAAATATACAAGTATTTTAAATAGAATGGTGGTAATTGTATAAAAAGTGTAGATAGTGCTCAAAAAATGTAAAGAGCATACATACATTTACTTGACGGAATTATTGTACAAATATAAGTATATAGATAATCTAATGTAATATAGATGTTATAAAATTGGTTCAAATGTCCCATTATTTTTAATATATCCGTTATAGCTTTTATAGTAGTTATATAAGTGTTAAAACTAATAGTAATATAAAAAAAAGAGCCAGTGAGTTAACCTAAAAGACAAGAATCATATTTGTTCTATATAAATGCACTCAGTAATATGTGCTAAGTTAAGGTTTATCATGTATTATCTAAAATCACAATCCATCACATCTGTGTATTTGTCCAAAGTCCTAGCGAAAGCAATAATTTTTTTCTTTTATTTTTAGAATTGGAAAATTTTTGAAAAGAAATATTTTTAAAACACCATTAAAAAAAATTATAATATTTAAAAATAAAAAACATAAAAATATATTTTAATTAGAATTTTTTCAATTAAAGAATCAAGCTATCATGAGCTTCTTTAATAAATAAGAGAAAAATTGATTATTATTTTAAGAAATTTTATGCATTGATGTGATAATTATTAAAATGACTTATCAAATAAATATAAATATTTGAAAAATTGGCAAGCAGAGCGCGCAGGTAGGCGAATATATACATGGAATAAATATTACAAGAAAATAGGACAGGTTACGTAATGTAATTACACAGGTAGCACAAGAACTAAATATGATAAAATCCTTAAAGCTACAAATCATTGTAAATTGATTGACAGGATTCTACAATAATAAGGCAGAATATATGGATTATAGATAAATTTGAAGAATACTAAAAAATAAAAGAGAGAGTAAAGATAGAATTAAAGACTAACGCAAATGCATAAATAGAATAATTAGAGATAAAAAAATTAAATAAACCTAAAAAAACTAATAAAAGTAGCAGAAAGCAGAATTTTAATATGTTTTAGAGAGCTATTATAAAATTAAAACAGGAAAGAAAGAGGGATGGTAATCAAGAAAGAGAGATAAAAAAAATTTTTTAAATTTGTGAAGAGACAACAATTATATATGTTATACGGAAAACGAATGAAGAAGTAATGGAATCTACAGCAATGCCGAGAAAGATTTTACGAGATCATATCCATCATTGAATAAAAAACTGTTCATGTAAAAATTAAAAGAAATAAGACACAAGAAGACAGAATTATGGAAAACTGTAGGAAGTTACTGCAAATAATTTGGATGATTGAATTTAAAAATATATATTACAGCTTATAGACTAACTCACATACTATTTAGGAGTGGGAAATAAGAAGAATCTATCAAATTTGCAATGCTGGGAAGGAGTGGCGTTTTTAAATGTAGCATTCAAGATATTAGCAATTATCATCGTTGATAAAGTAAAACAATTAGTAAAGGAGTGTAAAATAATAAAGGTGAGTCAGGCTGGCTTTAGAGCAAAAAGAAAGACAAGGTGCCATATTTTTGTGCTAAATAGTTTGATTGAAAATAAAATAGGGGAAATAAGCAATCAATTATATGCTGTTTTTGTAGACTTTAAAACAGAATTTGATAACATCAATAGAGAAATGTTCCGGTATAAATTGTATATGAAAGAAATAAGTATAAAAATGAAAACAATGTTGGACCAATCTTAAAATGTACAAATCAATAGGTAATTACGGTCGGGGGCAAACAAATTTATTTAAAAAAAAAAGTATTAGGGCAAGGGTGCTTATGTAGCTTGATAATTTTAAGTTTATCGATAGAGAATATAGACAATAAGTGGATGTAAAATAGTGCAGGACGTGTAACAATAGGCAACATCATAATTTACTGTCCTAAATTATCTGATGACGTCGTTTTAGGCACCTAGCAATTAAAAGACAAAAAACCCATGCAGAAAGACTTGGATAAATATAGTAAAAAAAATATACTAGAAGTAAGAACGAAAGAAAATTCTTTATTTTTAGGAATGAAAAAGGACCAAAATAGATCTGTTTCAATTTAAATTGGAGGCATTGGAAGTTTTAAACAAGGACATGGATCGATGGACCTATGATTATGGTTCTTAACAAAAAATTATCGTGGCACACAGAAAAACTACAGGTAAGGTGCAGCTTAAGCCGATTTAGGCTCAAGCATAAGAGCTAACGTAGAAAGTTTGAATCAAATATCTTTTTTCATGGAATAAATGATCAAATTATATTGCACATACGTAGCTAAGACTTGCCTATACAACAGAATAAAAATATGTAGAAAGAATAGAAGCCAGATTCAAAATATAAGTTGAGTTTAGATGCAAAGACAAAAGGATATACACGGTAGCTGGAGGCGGGCAAGGTAGGCATGGATTTGGAAATGAAAAAGGAAAGAAAAAGGGAAAAAAATTGATTTAGATTTACAAATATCATGTTGGGTTTGGATGAAAATACGCCAGAATATATATGAGAAATGGAGGCGGGAAAGGTTAGCCTAGAAATAGGCATAAGAGCAAGGAAATAAATGTCCATTCTGAACATAACAAAAATGGAGAAGAGCAGGTGGCCTTATTTATGCCTAATCGAAGAATTAACGAACGTAATCAATATAAGTCATACAAAATAGGAAAATAATTTAAAATTGTGCATAAAAAAGTAGACAATTGAAAAACGATAGGATTTATAAAAAGAGCACCGAAAGGAATTAAACTTGACTATATCAAAGATAATTTTACTAAGCAAAGGAAAACTTTTCTCAATCAGAAAATAGGAAAAAAATATATGGTAATTGACATTTCTATCATCTGTAAAATGTAAAAAAAAGAATAAAGCAGAGAGAAAAATAAAGCAAAAATAAAAAAATATAGGTCAGTTTAGAAGTTCTTAAGTGATAAACTATAGGATCAACAAAAAAAGAAATATACAAAGCACACACTCCTATGCAAAGAAGAAAAAAAACATCAAATAAAATATTAATAATATCAGTCAGAAATTTCAGGATTAAAAGATAATGGAGAGATATGCAGGGGAAAGATGATTCATGTGAAAATATGAGATATTTATGTGGGTAAATAAGGGACACGAGTGAAGATTAGAAGTTTAGGAATATGTAACGCGTTATAAATTATAATAATATGTCAATGTAAAAAGAAATTTTTACATGTTGTATGTTTAATCAATTACATAAGTTACCCAATTGAAAATAATATTAGTACTAATATCAGAGGATAAGAATTTTGTATAGTTATGAAACAAACAATGAAAATGTAGAAGTATATAAAATTCTATATAAATAATGAAAAAATAATAAAATAAACAATGAACATTTACAAATGTTAAGAAAGAGTTTCACAATGATATGATATAAACTTATATCCATAATTGATTCTAAATTCATCAAAAATAACAAACGAAGGCTCAGAACTCTTTCTATAATAATGATGGTTGCGTACGTATCGTATACATATAGGTATGTATCAATAATAACTTTATTTACCAATGAGATAAATTAATAGTATTAAATTACTAACAATTATTTAATAAATCAGTGAACTCATTCCATATGTTAACTATATCTGTTGGAATTTTTAGCGAATTTTCATGAGATCGCTTTAGTTATCTATGTTTGTACGCATATATTCATATTTAAAATAAATTTTATCATTTATTATCCAGACATAACAATACAGATATTAAAATACGTGGGTTGGCGCTCGGAGCACGCAGGGGGAGAAACCCCACTAGTATCTTACTATATATACATATAGTAAAAAGAACTTAAAATCCTTCCCCCTTCTAACCTCCCCTCATCCGTTCAGCCCCCGCTCAAAACACGGGTAAATTTGTTATAGTTTTGAGTGATTGGCATTTGTTTGTGCTTGTGCCCCTTTCAATCCCTCCTTACTCCTTCTCAGGTCTCCCTAAAATTTCATTTTCTCCCCGATGTCACGTAAAAATCATTTTTTCTATTTATCGTTGGCCCTCCTCTGCCCCTCTCAACCCCTTTTAACCTATCTTCACCCCCCTCCCATCTTGCTGCCTCAGAAACTTAGAAAATTTTCAGGATTTGTCGACCCCTTCCTCTCAAAAACTTAGAAATTTTGACCCGACGCTTATATTCATAGACGAAGATGGCCGAAGTCACTCGAAAGACACTGTATCGCTAAACTCGGACGAAAACAGACGAATAATTCTGATTATAGACGAACCACTCTCTTGCAGAACGCCTGCGTTCGGTATGTGGTTAGGGTACGTAAACGAGAGCGCATTACGCCTCACAGGACTGCTCTGGGCTGGCTAAGGACTGACACGCGGCGAGATTATTGTATAGGCGTTGTTATTTATAAGTTACTGAGAATGTGAGTGCCCGAATACCTAACAGACTTTTTTGAAGCCCATGTTCCGCGTAGGCCTGTGAGAAGGGAAGGGCGTGAGCTGCGAGTTTCAATCAGTAGTAGCGAGTCATTAAGGGTTTATGGGGCGCGATTTCAGAATGGCCTTATAGCCGCGGTGCGCTTTCTCCCGAGCCTTTCGCGATTCAAAGCAGCTCTGAGAAGACATCTCTTTACTCTAGATTAGCTAAAATGGAATGGAGTCTGTCCATGTATGCGTCTGTCATAACTATTGTGATTTTATTGATAGATATTTTTTCAAAACTTGTCGATACTTTGTTATCAATCAGAAAATATGACCTGTAATTGTGATATTATGAAATTTGAACTTGTTATAGATCGAAAATTATGGACTGTAATTATGTGATGTTACTGTGCTTAAACTGTTGACACTTTACTGCTATTGATGCGTAATAGCAGTATTGCAATCACTCATGTACGTCTAATGTTATTCGAGATAGTTTTTTTTTTTTTTTTTTTTTTACATTGACTGTGATATGACCTTAAAAAGATGTTAATAGGTCCAACATTGTATTTTGTGGAACTTCTATATTCTATATTTTTGTACACCTTCGTATAAATAAGTAAACGTATCCATCAGTCTATCCATCTATCTATCTATCTATCTATCTATCTATCTATCTATCTATCTATCTATCTATCTATCTATCTATCTATCTATCTATCTATCTATCAACCACCTCACGAAAGCCCTCCAACATTGCCGAACGCTGCCAAAAACAACCGAATACAGCCGAATCTGATCCTTCACATCTACTAGGAATTTTTTATACTTCTCGCATAACTAATTTAAGAAACAGGTAGATGCAGAACAATAAAACAGATCGTTAGTGGCAAGAGTTATGAAATGATTATCTCAGAACCGTACGCTCTAGCTGAATATGTAATGAAAATATGATACAACTCAAGTACCCACAACTAAATAACCAAATACACTCGCACGCCTATAATGTTTATTGGTAGATCATTTATTCACTATTAAAGACTAAAAACAGAAAATTTTATTAATTTCCGAACAGAGTACATGCGACAATAAAAATTCTAACAAGAATGGGGCAGACCTTCCGATTCATGCAGATAGTGCAAAAAAAAAACAGGCGTTTGCCAACCATAATTGTGCTGATATCTAGCAAAATATATCTTAACAGTTATAAGATAATATCTGCTAATCGCATAAAATGTCTTCTTAATGTAAAATATCATTAGTAATATAATTCTGTGTATTATACTTACTGTAAAGGTGTATAATACTTTCAATTATAATGTTAATATATTTGCGAAAAAGAAAAATGGTCTTAATACAATGTTCTACTACTACGTCAACAATAACTCAGTTTCCTATTCTGAGGCTTGGAATAAAAAAGTTGTTCGTTATAACGCTGATGAAACCCATACTGAAAGACCCGTAAAATTCAACTAAATACGGAATCGAAATACAATAAATCCAAAGCACCTTAGACCAAACAACCAAATAAATTTGCCCGCTCAAACTGTTTATTAATAAATAATTCATTTAGCAATTCAGAATCGAAGCAGAGTAGTCTATTATGTTTTGGGATAAGGTACATAGTATAATCATACATTATCACAACGATCGGACAGATCAACCGAAATGTTTCTCTTTACATAGTTTATTAATATCTTGCTTGTCCTTTATAGTTATACAGAATGTTCTATTTAACACCAATTAAAAGTAATATATCTGAAAAAATTTATTATTTACACTATACATAAAAAATATGTAATATATTTAAATGACTTTATCATTGTCTGATTCATTTAGTCTACTATAAACATTACTAAATTAATTATTTCGAATTTTTTACCATTAAAAATTTTTTAACGACTGAATTTTTAATTTCCAAACAAAACATTTTTAAAAATAAATTTAACGCCTGACCTCGTTCACACGATCCGTATACCGTGTCGACTTAAACACGAGCTACTTTTGTGAGTTATCTACTCATCACTCCCTTCTATATTGTAGTTTGTATCCAACTTTTCATTAAAATATTTATTAACTCTTTTTTTTATAAATTTGTTCAAATATTTTTTAATCTAAATTAATGAAGTATCCAACAATTACTTTAATATGTTTTTTGAAACTTTGAATAAATTAAGTAAAATTTAAAAAAATAAAGTACATCCGACAATTACAACCTATTACAAGAATGGGGCAGAGCAACCGATTCATGCAGATGGTGCAAAAAAGAGAGTCGTTCGCAAACCAATATTGTTCTGAAATCTAGCCAACTATGTATGAACAGTGATAAGCTAAGATCTCACAATCGGATACCATGTCTTTTTAATACAAAATATCATTTGCAATATAATTCTGTCTATTTACTGTAAAGGTGTATTATACTTTTAATTTTAAGGATGCTTCAGCGGGACTAGTTGAGATGTCATAGGTAGGTTATTTAATAAGTCAAAACCTGCTGATCGCATCAGAGTCCTTATTTACTTCCCTAAATCTGAAAAATTAGGAGATATTTGCCATTATTGTTTTCAAATTATAAACACCCCATTATGGAGCATCCTGAAAACATCTTTTGTTCGTAACCGTAATCAATGAGTTACACATTAAAACACTTATTGTATTATAGTAAAAATCCTAAGCTTTTAGATCGTACCTCGCATAATATAGATGAACATAAAAACATTACAAATAGCCCGTAGAATATTGATCAATGAGTAGTATTAGAAATGTAGTTAGAGGCAATCATTTCTTTTTGTTGAAATGCAATACACACATATTGAAATTATAATAATAATCATATAGTAGTTCCGGTCAATCTTAAATTGGGTATTATTAAATGTAAATAAGTGTTAAGTAAGTCAAAAATGAAATTATTAACCAATGCAATATTTTTGTAAGACTAATATGCAATGTTTATAACATAACGAACAAATGGGAAATCGTATATATCAACAAATTATAATAGAAGATTGTAATTGTAAATATTGTTGAAACAAAATTTGAAAAAAGTGTATAAATTTAGTAAAGAATTAATTATTTATTTAAAAATTACTTAATTAATAAAATGAAAGAAATATTTCTATTCATAAATCTTAGTTAATAGTAATGAACTTCTATAACAGTACGGGAAAAAATTGTGTATAATTCGTCGTAGAAACAATACAAAGAGCCATAAGCAGTTGAAACATTACTTCTTAAAAAAAAAGTGCTTCAAACATAATGTACTTCTGTTTAAGGTTTTAATTTTGATAAACAAAATCAGAAGTAATTTTTTTTAAAGTAAAGGTATTCCCGCAAGAATTGGTCGCACAATTACTTTTTTTTTAATAAAAATTTGCAGAAAAAAATAAGTAATTCAATGAAATTAAGACAATCGTCTGATTGTAATAAAACTAACATATAAAAATTATGCAATCAAGCTTCAAATCGTTTATATTGCAAAATGTTAGTTGAATACAATGAAATTATAAATTCTATGATTAAATATTGGAACATACGATAATTTTAGTATGTTAAATCAAATACGGTGATGTACGATCCTTTAAGAAAATTTAGAACAAAATAAATTTTTAAAGTTTTTTCATTTGCGAATCCCATTGTTCGTAAACTACCTAACGGTTTGAGTAAAGTTTATGACTTCTACTCATACATAACGTAAATTATATATTCATAAATTTTAAGTATTATAATTTTATTCCGACAATAGTTATTTAAACAGAACGAAAAAGAAGATTTTTGTGTATTTTTGTCATTTGCGACCGGACTATTGGTCACAGAAGAAATTTTTTTTTACTAAATTTTCGATAAATTAATGGTCTAAGACTTTTAAATAGAACAATTCGCTTTACGGCCCGATTGCCTGCAGTAAATTAATTGATAACTTAAAGTGCAATGGTACGTATAAATTTCAAAATAATAATCAAAAATAAAATTTTTTTTAGAAGCGATTAAAGTAAAAAAAAAAAAAAGTAATCAACTGAAGTAATTTTGACACTCCCCCCCCCCCACAACAGAAAACAATTATAGGAAAAATAATAAAGATTTAATGTGGAATACCTCATTTGTAGCTTTCACTATTTCATAATCCTCTGTCAGCTATAACATAATTTTATATTTGAATTTCTTCATTAGCACATCACAGTCCCAACTTAACCTAGTCTAACATCAATCAGCCACGCTCTAAGTCCTTTCCTAAATTTTTTTTTTTTTTTTTTGCAAAATTATTGAAATATTATTTTTTACATTTCTTAATTCACATGATTAGATATAGTATTTTTATACTCTTACGTCAAAATCTGTTCTTTAGTTAAAATTTCATTACACAGTTGTTTACATAAATTAAATCATTTATCTCACATAATTTTTATCTATATATTCCAAAACTCCCATGAGGCATATAGACAGGTCGTCGCTTGGGAGGAAGAAGGCCCTATTTCGGATTTGCGCTGAGAAAGGTCTCATTTCGGATTTGCGCTAAGAAAGGTCTCATTCCGGATTTGCCTCAAGAAAGGTCTCATTTCGGATTTGCCCTACGAAAGGTTTCATTTCGGATTTGCCCAAAGAAAGGTCTCATTTCGGATAAGCGCTAAGAAAGGTCTCATTTCGGTCGAGCTCTAAGAAAGGGCCTATTTCGGCCGAGCGCTAAGAAAAGGCCTATCTCGGCCGAGCGCTAAGAAAGGGCCTATTTCGCCCGAGCGCTAAGAAAGGGCCTATTTCGGCCGAGCGCTAAGAAAGGGCCTATTTCGGCCGAGCTTTAGGAAAAGGCCTATTTCTGCCGAGCGCTAAGAAAGGGCCTATTTCGGCCGAGCTCTAAAAAAAGGCCTATTTTGGCCAAGCGCTAGCAAAGGGTCTATTTCGGCCCAACGCTTATAATATAATTCATTACAGCACTGATTTGTGCCTAATTGAAGAAAAGCTTTTTTTAGCAGGTTCGCAAAGAAAATTGTGTAGTAATATGTTTAATACTGATTGACATAAATTTTATTAAATGCATTAGTTCATGAAATACATCTTGTTACGTAGCTTACATTAAGTTTGAATAAAAATTATGGTACTTTTCCGGAATTTTTTTTTTATCCATAAGATATTTGAGATCTTTTTTTTTGTTTTTATCTAATGGTATCTTATGATTATAACACTTTTTTAATTCAAAATTTTGATAGCTAATAATCATTGTGTTATCCCGTTCATAATTATATGTATAGCACATATTTTTGTATGGTTGAATCGTGATTCGCGATATAGTTAAAATTTTAATTTTTTTCTAAAAATTTTATTTTGTTAAATTAGAGAAATCTAAAATATCGTCTTGTGTTACTTTGTGAATCACATATCGTGGACGTTCAATTTCAGCGTTTTCAATAACTTTGCTCCACTCTTCTTGTGAAAACAGTTTTCATTTGCTTGCTGCACTTTCTATCGTTGAGTGAACTGAGTCACCACTTAATTGTGTATGTCCTTTAACAAGATATTTGAAAAAAAAATATTTAACCCATAATACAACATATCTTCCAAATATTTTAGTGACATTGAGTTTAAGAAGGCTCATTACCACTATACATATATATATATGTGTCATTTTTTAAATTATCAATATAGCGGTCTGTAAAGATCTGAAAGTAGAGAGATATTAAAATATAATAGAGGGTTACTTAATGATGCAGGAAAAAATCATTTGATGAATTTTGCTATATTGAACGACTCTGTTTTTCGTCTCGCAAAAAAAAACTCACAAAATATAGGAATATTCTCGCTTTTTAATCGATTTCAATTTTTAAAAGCTTATTTTACTCCTTGAACAATTTTAGGTGTTGTCAGTGATTGTAGTTTTAAAAAATAAATCACCGTGTCAAAAGTTACGAACATTAGTTTATAAGAAAATAAGAATTTTTACACGATCTCTTACTTTCTTCTAACGGGATAACACAACGATTATTAGCTACCAAAATTTTGAATTAAAAAGTGTCATAATGATAAGATACCATTAGATGAAAACAAAAAAAAAGATCTTGAATATTTTATGGATGAAAAAATAATTTCGGAAAAGTACCATAATTTTTATTTAAACTTAATGTAAGCTACGTAACAAGATGTATTCAATTAACGAATGTATTCATTACAATTTTTTTTGCTGAACCTGTTTTAAAAAAGCTTTTCTTGAATTAGGCACAAATCAGTGCTGTAATGAATTATATCATAAGCGTTGGGTCGAAATAGACCCTTTGCTAGCGCTCGGCCAAAATAGGCCTCTTTTTAGAGCTCGGCCGAAATAGGCCTTTTCTTAGCGCTCGGCCGAAATAGGCCTTTTCTTAGAGCTCGGCCGAAATGAGACCTTTCTTAGCGCTAATCCGAAATGACACCTTTCTTAGGGCAAATCTGAAATGAGACCTTTCTTAGGGCACGTCTGAAATGAGACCTTTTTTAGGGCAAATCCGAAATGAGACCTTTTTTAGCGCAAATCCGAAATGAGACCTTTCTTAGCACAAATCCGCAATAGGTCCTTCTTCCTCCCAAGCGACGACTGGTGAGCTGAACTCTTTGTTAAAATAACTTATATAATTCTAAAAAATTCTTTAAAAATATTAGAAAGTATACGGCATTATACACATTTGTGTAATAAACCAAATGTTGTATTATGATGAAACAATCACAACAATAGAAGTCATAACAAATAAATCTTTTCATAAAACCATGAAATCATAATTTATTTGAAATATTACTAAAATATTGAAATATAAACTATTAAGTAAGAAAAAATTAATATATATATATGTAAATAAATGTATCTTATAACATTAAAGAAAAAACATATTTTGGAATCCACATATTTGTTTAAAAAAAAATAAGTATTCGTAGATACTGGAAATAAAATCTTTTTGAAATGCAGCTATTTAATTGAAATTTTTTGTTTTGAAATATTAAGAATTGAGTGCCGTTCTCGAAGTTATTATGCAATAGAATTCGATAAAGAGTACCTCGCTTTTTTAAACCTTTTAAATGGCTAAATGTGTCCTTTAAAACGTTTTATTGAAGTCCTATTCAGTTATTTACCATTAAAAGTTTGACAAAAAAGACCTACCTTATTTAGCGAGCAGAGAGGTCATGCTCCCTCAGTTCCCGTCCAGTTTGCGCAACGCGGTCGCGGCACTCGACAGTCTGAACTTGAAGGGTCATTTGCATAATACAGAGCTCGTCAGAAGTATAGGGGAAAAATTGCCGGTGGTGTTGCAGTACTCATATAATCGATATGTCAGTGAGAACCCGAGCGGAAAGACCGAACTTGAGCAGTTAGCGGAATTTGTGTATCGTGAAGCAGAGATGGCGGTATCGGACGGGTTAGTCGGCTTACGTGCTATATAGCCGCGGAACAACAGTGAACGCATATCCCCCTGAGCCCCTCGACAACAATGGGTGATGGCAGCCGTACGATCTGACGAAGACCACGATATCTTCTCCCAGAAACTTCCCGCGTGTTCGGTATTCCAGCGCGATAACCACAAGATAGCAGATTGCCTTGAATTTGCACGTGAATCTATCGGGCGACGGCGGTTAGGTCGATGCTACAAGTGTTTAGGGGCGGGGAACCTGCAGGGGGCCTGTAAAGCGACACTGTGCGCCCATCGTTTGGCACCTCACCACGTCTTGCTGCATCGAGCAAAGGAAAGCCTTGCGGAGAGAAGTCGACCGAAAAAACAAACGAGCATACCAGGCGGAAAACCGGAAAACGTCCTCTCGACGCTGTGACTAGCACGCCCACATACTCTGTTAAAAATACTGCCCGTGACAGTCAAGGGACCCTCGCGAGCAATCGATGCATTTTTAGATGACGGGTCTACGATCACCCTGATCGCAGAGGATTTAGCTGAACAACTTGACTTGAGTGGGGAATGCGAAATTATACACATTCAGGGAGTGAAAAAAAGTATTAAAGACAAAACATTGAGTCAGCGTGTCTCATTTACCATCGAAGTTACGGGTGAAAAATTACCGATAGTAGGTGCGTTAGCAGTGTCGACAATCCCCCTACGGACGCAAACACTACCACGCGAGCTAGTTCGCCGGGTCAGTGTCGAATTAGGGGTCTTTGTTCAGCCGTACGAGAACGTGACATCGTCAATTTTGATCGGTCAAGACAACTGGGACATATTAATAAACCGGGAGACGCGTCGCGTATCGGAGTTAGGAATTGCCGCAGCGCTGACGCAGTTAGGATAGGTGCTACACTGGCAAGCGCGTGCCAACACACCCGGCAACTACAAGGGAGCGCGTGAACGAACGTTAGTGGCGAGCGCACGAGAGCCTTGCGTGACATGTGAAGAGAGTTACGGCGATCTTAACCAAGCCGTGCGCGAGTTTTTTCGGGTAGAAAGCTTGGGGGTGCGCGAAACGGAGCGAGTCAATCCGGTGCAGGCCCGAGCACTCGGAACATTGCAGCGAACCAGCCGTCCATTGAAACTAGGATAAGAGACCGAGCTCCTATGGCGCAGTGACACGATCCCGAGCATAGATAGTCTTTAGACAGCGCTAAAGCGATTGTATAATGTAGGGCGTCGATTAGATCGAGACGCCGAGTACGCGCGGCGGTATTATGCTGAAATGGACCGTCTTATCGAGCAGGGGTACGCATGCGAGGTAGATAACGAGGAAATCGCCGCGAGAGTGTGGTATCTTCCACATTTCGGTGTCACCAGCGCGTCGAAGCTGGGAAAGGTTAGGTTGGTGTTTGATGCCGCGGCCAAGACTGAAGGGCTGAGTTTGAACGACCAACTTGACGCAGGCCCTGATCTCCTGCAGTCTCTACCCGGCGTCTTGTTGCGTTTCCGCCAGTACGCCGTGGCCTGTAAGTCCGATATAAAGGACATGTTCTTGCGAGTGCGGCTACGACCGGGAGATCATGGTGCGGTAAGTTTCGCTTGGCGAGGCACAGAAAGAAATAAGCACCCGCGTACCTAGGAAATGACCCGGCTAGTATTCGGGGTGAAGTCTTCTCCGTGTAGTGCGCACTACGTAAAAAACGCTAACGCGCAAGCGTTCGCGGCAAGCCACCCCGAGGCAGCGCATAGTATCCTTGTAAACTCGTACGTCGATGATTATCTAGCGAGCCGACCTACGCTCGAAGAATTGCAGACCTTGGCACGCGACGTCACAATGATCAACCAACGTGCGGATTTTGACATGCACGGCTGGGCATGTAACCAAGAGTTACGCATTTCAGAAGCACAGAGAGTAACTCCGGGCGGGCGAGAGCGTACAAAATTATGCGACAAAGACACCGAACGCGTACTCGGAATGAGGTGGGACCCCGCCACCGACTTGTTGGGGTTCGCGCTGTGGCTTGATCACGTACCGCCGAAATTATTATCCGGCCAAGCGTGACCTACGAAACGCAAGTACTTACGTTTCATGTCAATGTACGACCCGTTGGGTTTGCTAGGGCCGTATACACTTAAATCGAAACTTATATTGCGAGCCATATGGTGCACCGAAATAGGGTGGGATGTACTGATTCGCGACGAAGAGTACGAGAAATGGCTCGAGTGGCTCAGCGTGGTCAAAGGACTAAGGACGATGCGTGTCCCACGGTGCATCACACCAAAAGGGGCAAACATTAGGGTCGCGCAACTGCATGCGTTTGGGCACGCCAGTCTGCATGCGTACGCAGCGTGTGTGTATTTGCGATGCGAAACCACCGACGGCCGAGTGCATGTCGCGTTGATGATGGCGAAATCTCGGGTCGCTCCAGACAAGGAGATTTTGCTACCAAGGCTTGAGCTGCAGGCAGCGCTAATAGCCTCGCGTTTACTAAAGACCGTACAGTCCGAGATCGAGATCCCGTGCTCGTGCCCTCATTTATGGTCGGACTCACGTATCGTGCTCCATTGGATCTACCGGGATCCACGTGTCCGGCAGGTATTTATCGCCTACCGCTTAGGTGAAATCTCCGAGCTGATAGCGGGTGCAATATGGAGGTGGGTTCCATCGAAAGAAAACCCCGCGGATTTAGCTACGCGAGGAAATCCGATGAGCGCGGAGGATGAAAACAAATGGTTCCACGGCCTGAATGTTTTTAAGCTGCCGGAAGCGCAGTGGCCGTCTGATTGGATATTATCCAAGGCGGAGAGGCGGATACTACAAGCCGCCGAGAGGTGGGTAGAGCGAGTTGCAGTCGTATCCACTATTCAGCCGTACACACCTCTCGTAGCGCGTATGCTGGGATGGAAGGGGCGGATCGCCGCGGCACGTAAAATTCTGCGCATAAGTATGAAGTGGGCACGTCGGGAACCAGTGGCGGATCCGTTGCGCGAGCGCCAGTTGGCGGAAGAATACGATCTGCGAGCCACACAGGCAGATATTTTGATACGAGAGTTCACCGCAATCGCGCGCGGAAAGAAAATACCGGGCGATAGCAAGCTCGCGTGATACATGCCGTTCATAGACAAGCGCGGCCTATGACGCATTCAAGGACGGCTGATACAGCTCCAGAACACCGAGTTCAATTATACCCCGATAGCCTTGGACGCAAGACATCCTACCGTAAGAGATATCATCCGCAAATATCATAGGCGATATCGGCACGCTAATCACGAGACGGTGGTCACTGATATATTACAAAGTTATTTCGTCGGAGGCATGAGAGTTGGGTTGAAGGCCGTCATTAGTCAGTGTTTGGTATATAAATTGCGTCGCAGCTGGCCGAAACCGCCAATAATGAGCGAATTGCCAGAAGGGCGATTTAGTGGGTTAGCTAGCAGGTTCTCGTCGCCGATTCAGGTCTAGTCGAACACCCAAGTGATTTTGATGTATTCTTGCACGCAGAACCAGAATTTTTCGGGTGCTTTTTCGAAATTATCTGCGGAAAATTGTTATGAACAAATTTTGTTAACAATACAAACAATTACAATTTTTTGCTACAAAATTTTTTTTTCCGACTTCTCGACTTATTCTGAATAAAAAAGGTCTCTTGTGATTTTTTTCTTATACCCGTCGTATTCCCGCAAAAAATTCGTCAAGTTTCGAAAAACGCATTTTTTGCTATTTCAGCTGTACTATAAAATAAACAACGGTTACTTAACCTTTTTACAACCAATAAGTGCTTAAAATTTTTGTTAAATAGTGTACTTTGATATAATGTCAACAGCAGTCCGCTAAATATATTTAATTTGTATCCAGTAAGCTTCGAACGTACATGGTTTTTGCGTGTATACTGTTCCTTCATGCCCCACCTACGTCCTACGTCCGTATTACATCATTATATACAACAAGTTCGTCAAATGTTTATTGAACCTTAAACTCATACAATCTACGAACTATCATCCAGGAAATATTTTTAATTCGTATTGAGTAAACTTCAAAAATATATAGATGTAATACGGATGTAGGTGGGGCATGAAGGAAGAGTATACACGCAAAAACCATGTACGTTCGAAGCTTACTGGATAAAAATTAAATATATTTAGCGGACTGCTGTTGACGTAATATCAAAGTACACTACTGAACAAATATTTTAAGCACTTATTGGTTGTAAAAAGGTTAAGTAATCTTTGTTTATAGTACAGCTGAAAACAGCAAAAAATGCGTTTTACGAAATCTGACGAATTTTTTGCGGGAAAACGACGGGTATAAGAAAAAAATTTCAAGAGACCTTTTTTATCAGAATGAGTCGAGGAGTCGGAAAAAAATTTTTTTTGGCAATACATTGTAATTGTTTATAGTGTGAACAAAATTTGTTAATAACGATTTTCCGCAGATAATTTCGAAAAAGCACCCCAAAAATTCTTATTCTGCGTGCTAAAATACACTAAAATCAATTGGGTGTTCGACTGGACCTGAATCGGCCACGAGAACCTGCTAGCTGCCCCACTAATTAGCGTACGGGTAGCGTCCTTTCTCACACTATGGGGTGGACTATTTTGGTCCGATGAGTGTCAAGGTAGGGCGTAGTACCGTAAAACGGTGGGGAGTGCTCTTTACGTGCCTCACCACTGGAGCGGTGCACCTTGAACCAGCGTACAATTTATCAGCCAGCTCAGCGATTATGGCGCTTCAGCTGATGGCAACGCGCCGAGGATGCCCCGCTGTTATGTACAGCGATAACGGCACAAACTTTCGCGGGGCCTGTACGGAACTTTGTTTAGAGGCGGCCAAGATTGATAAAAACAGGATTAGAAAATTCGCGTTTGCCAATGGATTGCGTTGGCGTTTCAACCCTCCAGACGCTCCTCATATGGGGGTACCTGGGAACGACTCGTTAGATCGACTAAATCAGCGCTATACGCTACACACAAAGATCAGGCTCACTCCAAAGAAGTTCTGTGTACGGTGCTTACAGAGGCGGAACACACTATAAATTTGCGGCTCCTCACGCACGTTTTGGTAGAGCCGAGACCGCGGGGGCGCTTACCTTGCATCATTTCTTGATCGGGTCGTCGTCTGGCGCAGTCGATTTTGCCGTATATGAAACACGAGCGCGCATCCTGATTTACATGTTTTGGCGATGCTGGTTGCATGAATATGCGCGAACGCTGCAGGCGCGAAATAAGTGGCGTCAGACTACCGAACCAATTAAGTGTGGAGACGTAGTGCTGGTCATGAATTCACAATCACCTTGCAACCTATGGCGTAGGAATAAGGTGATAAAAACGTTTGCAGGCAAGGACGGCGTTGTGCGTGCGGTGACGATTCGGTCAGGTGATAATGAGTACGAGCGAACAGCTCATAAGCTGATTGTGCTATACCGAAGTTGAGTACAAGAATGCGAGAATGTCGCTTTTTGTACAGTGGGGAGTGTAACGAACACAAACTCTGTTCGGGTAAAAAGGAGGCGAAAGCGCCACATGTATGTGTAAGTTGTACACGAGAGATCGACTCCGGACCCGGAGAGGGACCGGATAAGGTCTATTTAATCAAACGCGGGGGCAAAGGGGCGACTATCAGGGTAGCGTAAAGTCGCTACTGCTGTCACGCCAAAAGCCATTGACCTAATGAGATCCTGGGCCCGAACGTGGCTTGTCGATGCGGATCGAATATTTGGATAGGAACGTCAAGGACGATCTACGCCGTTCAGGCGACAGGTTCTCTGCCTTAGCGGTGCACATAATATAAATACAAGTACACGGGTTGTAGTCGATTTCTCGTATCAATAATAGGTTGTAATGTATAGATATATAAGAACGCTGGCGCCGACAAGAGAGGAGGATGTAAGGAGAGGTAGGGACAGAAACGAGAGAGAGAGAGAGAGTAGAGAGTAGGGCCGCAGCGGCGGCATGGCGCTAGCGGTGGGAGCGTCGGAAGGGCAGTTGGCTCTCGACAGCGCATCAAATAGGTAGGTGTCGGCCTCTAGCCCCCTTTGTACTTTCTGATTTATTAATAAATATTGGTCTATTAACCCTCTGATCTTTTCTTTTGTGTGTTCCCTTCCTGCCTTTCATGGGTCGTCGCTTACAATAAGCGTTGATAATAAGAAATGAGTTGCTATATTTATAAACAAACAATAATAAGTTTTTAATGATTGGTTTTTATTCACATGCAGCTCTAAAAAGTAAATATAACCCATAATTATTATGGCAGAAAAGCTTTTTCACAACATAAAAGCAAAGATGGCGATGTTTTTTAACGTGAACCTTTAACTTTTATAGTTCTGTCTTTTTCTACCATTGATAGAGTCAGTTGTGACTGCATTTTTTAAAAGACTAGGGGGCTCTGCCGCCTGCACGCTTCACGTGCCAACCCCCAACTACTAAGCAAACATTTCAATTTCCATTATTTTTGAAGAAAAATAAAATAATCAGCTATTTTATAACAATTCGTTCTTATTTTTTAGAATTTAAATTACTTTTTATTCAATTTTTCAAAATCTTGTTTTTAAATTTTTCCGCTCTGAGCTTGTTTCAACCAATCAGATCAAGAGTTATTCTGTCGTCAGTCACGTGTAACTGATTCTTTTAGGAGAGACCATTATTTTTCAAGAAAAATAAAATAATTAGCTATCTTATAACAGTTACTTTTCATTTTTTTAAATTTATATTACTTTTTATTTAATTTTTCAAAATCATGTTTTTAAATTATTCTGCTCTCAGCTAGTTTCAACCAATCAGATCAAGAGTTATTCTGTCGACAGTCATGTGTAACTGATTCTTTTAGAAGAGAAGAGTTATTCCGTCGACAGACACGTGTAACTGATTCTTTTAGGAGAGATAATAATTCGGCTGTTGCTTTTATATTTCTTTAATCGTAGATTGCTTTTTACTTTTCGGAGCTACATGTATATAAAATAAAAATTCTTGAAAATTTTAAAATTTCATTCTTACTTTGGACTCTTGTCTTGATTTTTCGCGAAGTTTGTTGCGATAATCATTTTATCCTTTGTTTTTATCCTATGTATCTGCCTTCGGCCTCAAATATGATATAATTAACTTTTTTAGCTGTCTTGCAGATTATATTTGATTAGTAAACACTTGCAATCAACAAAGTAATCATAGTGCTAACTCTATTAAGATCACAAATTGGATTTATACGACAAAGCTGCCAAAATATTTAAGGTTATGCATATAAGCTTGCTTGTAGCTAAAGCAGATGAATATGAAGGCTAGAAGACAGCTGCTGCTTGCAATAATACTAACTTTTATAATGTTGTTGTGATCACTTGTCTATATATGATTTTGTAGTGGTAGTCAATAATACAAGTCAGACGCTTGATGAAGGTGGCAAACAGCCACCGAAACGTTGCGTATAGTTAATTACCAAAAACTATTGACTTGTATTATTGACTACCACTACAAAATAATACTAACTTTTGTCTGTCTGGTGGCACTTACGACGCATGGCCTTAGTTAAAAAATTATTATTTTTTAATTCTATCGAGTCAATAAAAAACAATAATTTTTTGTAATATTTTTGCATTACATTGCATTATCACCGCAGTGTATGTCCATTGTATTTCTATCAAAAAATTTTAATTATTTTAGAAGTAGGTTACAATTTGATCGCAATATTTACTGCACCCTGCCACCGAAAGACACACAGACAGAGTAAGCTTAATAAATGCAAATAAAAAGACTACTCTTTTGCATATAAGGCATGCCTGATTCCTATATAATAAGAGCAGAGAGTGACCTTAAAAAAATATATACTTATTAGTTTGAAAAGTTGCATCTCTTTTAAAGATTTTTTTTTTCGACACTTTATCAATCTAAAAATGCTTAAAAAAACGTAATGTGTTGTAGAACGATTCTTTAGATGATGTTGAGCAATTGTTATCGCTCGGATTTAAATAAAAGAGTAAGAAAAGCTATTTGTACTAACAAGATGTATTTTCTGAAGATTGACAATTTTTAAATTAAGTTTTTCATTCTAAATGGTCAATAAAAAAGTAAGTCCCTAATATATGATGTTTTTGCTGATCAATCACGATATTCCTGATTTAGAGCTTCAAAATGACAACCTAGAAAAAAATGTGGACAAAAAATTGTATTTCCCAAACATCTACAACTATAGTGTTTTACTTTTTGTCGTAGGATGTCAAATGATTTCCTTACCCACCTTGACTTATGGTAGTACTTTAATTACTCTACCACTCACAAACAAAAGTGAGAATGCTCTTTTGAGTCAAAGTAGGCTAAAAAGTAGTAAATACACCACATGCAGAGGTAAATAATGCTGAGACCGCAATTTCGATACCCTTCGCTTTATTTCAGGTGGCAGTATACCTGCGATCTGAGACATAATTCACTCCACCGCCTTAGTGATTAAAGAAAAAAATTTTACGCTATTTACGTAACTGTTATGTGCTGTAAAGCATCTTTATTATAGCTGAGAGTCAAACGAATGAAACGCAAGAGCTTAATGAGGGAGTATCAGAAAATTTTCCAACAGAGGGCAGCATGTAGCTCAGCTAGCATCTGAGAGTTATAAAGTATAGCTATACATAGTGTTGGTGTGTTACTATATATTCTGCCAGTATGTATAGT
>JAPYYV010001090.1:0-26133 GCA_030522625.1 Copidosoma aretas
CTAAATAATTATTTTTAAGCTTACTTTGTTCGTAAGTAGATCAGCTACGAAGATCCGTCTCCCTTAGTCCTGTGACGACTTTTTATATATATGTTTTTTATCTATATATATATCGAATTTCAATAGTCACATTACTGTGTATGCATAAAAACGTTGTTAAAGTCAACCAATTTGTACTAAATTTGGTGTGCGGGGGATTTTTGGGTCGCTGATTACGAATATTGAGTTAGATTTGCCAAACTCAAAATGGCGGATCCAAGATGGCGGACAAAATTTTCAAAAATCAACCGATTTGTTCAAAATTTGGTGTACGGGGGTTTTTGAGGTCGCTGATCACGAATTCGCACACAGGGAGAAGGATTTATTGACTGTGAACATGAAAGTATATTGAAAGTAAAGTATATTAAATATTAAGATACCTTCTGTTTACCATTACAGTTTAAAAATTTGTAAAGTAACAGTTGTCTATTCAGATAAAAAACATATCAAGGTAGTTATGAATATGCCAACTAATTTTCTTCAATATACGTGCATGTTAACAGTCGATAAATCCTTCTCCCAGTGTGCGAATTCTTGATCAGCGACCTTAAGAACGCCCGTACACCTTATTTGGAACTAATCGGCTGATTTTTGAAAATTGTGTCGGACATCTTGGATCCGCCATTATGTATTTGGCAAATCTAACTCCATATTCATGATCAGCAACCCTAATAACCCCCGTACACTAAATTTGGTACAAATTAGTTGACTTTAACAACGTTTTTATGTATACACAGTAATGTGACTATTAAAATTCGATACATATATACATAAAAAACGTATATATAAAAAGTCGTCACAGGACTGAGGGAAACGGATATTTGTAGCTGATCTACTTACGAACAAAATAAGCACAAAATTGATCATTTAGACTCAAAATTCAGCGAACGCACGAATTTTGAGAATTTTTGGCACGTTTTACCCCACTGTGGTGCGGGTGATTGGGACCAGGGGGGTGTGGACAACCCCACTAAAATAACTATATCATATAGAAAGATATATATATATATCTAAATTCAATACTTATCTAAGAAGTCTATATGGATATTCAATTTCTACATGGATATTTGGTACAATACCCATATGGGTTTTCCATATGGATCATCCAGGTGGATATTCCATATGGATAATCCACATGATATTCTTTAAGTTAGTAACGCTGCTACTGTATAAAAATCAGCCTAGCTGGTGCCACAAAACCCTTAAAGAAGAAGAATGCAGGAGGTAGGATTTATGTTTTTTTAATGTGGCTATAGTTGTAACCGTATACGGCATATGCGTATACTTATTAGTATACTACATAGGTTCTGGCATTATCTCCTGACTACAGCTCATGAGCTTCTACTGAACATCTTACCTGTGACCTCTCAAATTCAAGCCGAGCCTGCAGTTATTCAGTATTCCGATGACTGTCGAAATTAACAAGTCAGGTTAAATACAATTCGTTGTTATATTTCTGAAGAAGCAGTTCTACTACACATATTTCAGTCATTACTATAAAAAAAATTTTATAATTTTACTTAACTATCGGCTTAAGTAACTTACATAACCAACAAACAGAATTCGGTTTTGCGCAGACAATAATTATTTGCACAAAATTAATTTCAATGTTGGTTGGTTATGTACGTTACTTAAGTTGCTAAGGTTGCATAGTATAATGTATAACCATAATCTACCATAGGTAATATTAGAAATGGCATCAGTCGATCAAAGACCACGCCAAGAGCAAGGTAAACAGTAAGACTGACCGGAAGATTCACTTCCAAAGCTAATCGTGTATTTTTTACGTAGGGTGTAAAACAGAAGAACAGAG
The DNA here is from genome assembly GCA_030522625.1 of Copidosoma aretas. Classification (NCBI taxonomy): domain Eukaryota; kingdom Metazoa; phylum Arthropoda; class Insecta; order Hymenoptera; family Encyrtidae; genus Copidosoma; species Copidosoma aretas. The sequence goes on from JAPYYV010001090.1 coordinate 1,853, forward strand.
AAGGATTGCCTGTATTTGTATTGTGCTGGGTTTCATTCATTTATGGTAAGAAAGATACAGCTTGCTTGGAGTTGGTTTTAAATAAATTAGTAGTGCATACTCTTAACTAATATTTGATACCAGGAGTGCTCCTAAATGTGGCATCCAAAAGCGCGCGGTATTCAAATCGGCTATACGGGCAAAATCGCAAAAACCCAGTACTTCAAATCCCAAGCTTTTTGTCCCAGAAGCCAGCGGGCTGCAAGTTAGTAACATAGTAATCATGTAAAAAAATAATTAAATAACGAAATAATCTGAATCCCAAGCTTTTTAACCCAGTAACCCGGAGGACAGCGAGTCACTGATATATTAATTTAATAAATTTTTCAAATAATAACAAGATAATCTAAATGCTAAGCATTTTAACCCAGTAACCCGGGAGCCAGCGAGATTAATAGTATAATAATTTAATAAATTACTGATTAAATAAAAACATAACCTAAATCCGAAGCTTTTGAACCCAGTAACCCGGGGGACAGCAAGTTTAATACTATAATGATTAAATAAATTACTGATTAAATAACGCCATAACCTAGATCCGCAGCTTTTTAACCCAGTTACCCGGGGGACAGCGAGTTTAATAGTATAATAATTAAATAAATTACTGATAAAATATCTACATAACCTAAATCTCAAGATTTTCAACCCAGTAACCCAGAGGACAGCGAGTTAAATAATACAACGATTTAATAAAATATTTATTAAATAACAAGTTAATATAAAACCCAAGCTTTTTGAACCAGTAACTCGAGAGACTACTATTTAAATGTATGATAATTAAATAAGTTATCTCAAAAATAACAAGATAACCTAAATCCCAAGCTTTGTAACCCCGTTACCTGAGGGACAGCGAATTAAGTAGTATAAAGAATAAATAAATTACTTATTTAATAACATCATAACCTAAATCCCAAGCCTTTCAACCCGGTAACCCGGTGGACAGTGAGTCAATGATATATTAATTAGATAAATTATTGATCAAATAACAACATAACCTAAATCCCAAGCTTTTTAACCTCGTAACCCAGTTTAATAATACAATGAATAAATAAATAATTGATAAAATAACTACATATCCGAAATCCTAAGCATTTAACCTAATAACCCGGGGGACAGCAAGTCAATGGTATAATAAATAAATAAGTTATTATAAAAGAATAAAATAACCTTAATCTAAAGCTATCTAACCCCGTAACCTGGGAGGCAGCGAGTTTAATAGTATGATGATTGAATAAGTTACTGATTAAATAAAAACATAAACTAAATCCTAAGCTTTTCAACCAATTAACCAGGAAGACAGTAAGTTGTTATTATTATGTTCAATAAAAATAGCTAGGGATGTAGGTGACGTTATAATATAAAGGTTTTTCCAGAGTCAAATGCTATAAACTTGCTATTTCTCGGGTTACTAGGTTGAAAAGCTGAGAATTTAAGTCAAGTTTGTTATACATATAATATGTTATTTAAATATTATATCATTGACCCGCTGTCCACCGGGTAGCTGGGTCAAAAAGCTTGGGATTTAGGTTATCTTTTTATTTTTATATTATCTTATTTATTATACCATCGACTGGCTGTCTCCCGGGTTACTGTGTTCAAAAGGTTAGAATTTAGGTTATGTTGTTACTTAATCAATAATTAATTTAATCATTGTATTATTAAACTTCATGTCCCCTGGGTAACTGGGTAGAAAAGCTTGGAATTTAGGTTATCTTGTTATTTTTATAATAACTCATTTACTTATTATACTATTGACTGCCTCTCCCCTGGGTAACTGGGTTGAAAATCTTGGGATCTAGGTTATCTTGTTATTTTCATAATAACTTATTTATTCATTATACTATCAACTGGCTGTCCCTCGGGTTACTGGGTGAAAAGGTTTGAGATTTTGGTAATGTTGTTATTTAATTGATAATTTATTTAATCATTGAATTATTAAACTTGCTGTCTCTCGGGGTACTAGGTTAAAAAGCTTGGGATTTGGGTGACTGGGTTTTTGCAGTTTTGCCTATATAGCCTATTTGAATCCCACGCGCTTTTAGATGCAACATTTGGGAGCACTGGATACTACCAGTGCTCTCAGAAGTGATAGAATTACGGTCAGCTTACCATAACTAAAATTTTTTAGTATTTAAATCTGACGGTAATTTTATCACCTTTCGGTACGCCTGGATACCACCTTTTTTGCAGCACCCATACATGTACTGTATTGCTAAGACTTGTATGTATCTGCACAAAACTTTGTCTAAAATGTCAGAAATCAGTTGTTGCTGAAGTTGCGAAACTATGAGGTGCCATATGCACTGATTTATTCAATGAATGTTTCAATATTTATATGTTAGTTTTTCAGAGCTGGAAAGTTGACAGATAATGTATCGTAAACCGGTGTGTACCATAAAACGACTTGCTCAGTTTCAATTAATAAGCACTAAATCTATCCAGACAAATTTACACTCAACTCCCCATCTTTTACATTTATTAAAACTGAAAACTTTGCATAGTTTGTAGTATATATTTTACTATATAGTACAGCCTTATTATCGAATATTCAAACTAATTTTTATATTTGAATGTATGCTACAGTTCTAAAGCTTTAAACAATTTTAACACGCCTAGCACGAACACTTGCACAGTTCATATGTTATTTTAGCTGGCAAAATCTGAACTGTGTGAATCTTCGTCCCTGGCGTGGATATACTACAACTGTTACAGTTCATCGTTGATCAAATTTCTAATTTGTATTCGTCATGCCAAAACAGAGTTTCACATTTTTTAATTTTTATTCACGCTTCTATCTAGACCCATCGTATTGTATAATTTTTAATAGAGTTTCATCTTTATTCAATAGAGATATAAGAATACAGTGCCCCATGATACTATCAGACTTAACACGCGTAGGTCGGAGCGACAAAGGAAAAGGAAGAGGTTGTTGTCTAGTCTCTTTTCTGTCATCTGTTGTGGTTCAAAAGGTCGATGGGAATGCATGTGAACAACCAATTACAGCGTTTGGCTATTAAGAGACAGAAAAGACTCTCGGCGACACTCTCTCTTACTCTTTATTGCAGTATTTACAGCCTCTTGCGCAATCTATTCATTATATATCTCTATGGTTTACCACGAATAATAACTTTAAAACTGAAACTAAGTACGATCTTCAGTAATACATTTACATCAATGCAGAAATGGTAATACACTCTGCAAAAGTGTACTACACATACACCGATAGGTGTACTTACCAGAGAAAAGTAAAATAATAATATTCATGACACGAGCCCTTTCACCAGGTGGCCCTGCACTGCCACTTGACTATGAGCAGCTTATATTAATAATAAAATTATCATATATGAAAAAACTTCATCAGACATGACTCTGCTCTGTTACGTAACGAGTGTATAATTTCTTGATAAAATTGTTACTGAAGAAATAGTAACACCAACCAATTACCCAGCTGACCCTGCGCTATCACTGCCCTCTATAAACTGCATTTAATGACACAGCTATTATTAATCACAGTATTGCGTTAAGGTGGCTAATCACCCGTGTATATTACATATTCGGAATATTTTATTATGAATATTTAATAAACATTATGAGAAGTTTCACTTAATCCGACAATAATATAGCTAGTGCTAAATATGCGATTTTTTCACAAATTTTGTTGTTAAATATTTAAGATATTGAAGCTTGAAAAAAAAATCAATAAATTACCCTAAACTTTTTAAATGTGTATTTAATTTTTTCTTTTTTAGGCTCATTTTCATCCTTCAACGAATCCATTGGGAGTCATCACGGAAAATATTAAAAAAATTTGGATAGGTTTCACAGAAACTTTCGTTGTTTATATAGAAATACGAAAAAAAGTGAGCAATTAAATTTTTCGAGAAACCCACCTATAATTTTTCAATTTTTGAAGTGATGACTTCTTCGGGTGTGCCTCAGTTGAAGATCAAAACGGCAGAAACGTACACTAAGAGGACAAATATTTGCGGACTAGCCGGAGTAGCTACTCTGCGTGTTGAGTGTTACTGAAGCAGGTATAGTACAGCTGCTTGCACCTAACCTTACTTACTTTAACACGTGCAGTGACACTCAACGTCTTTCATCTAGTCCCAGAAAATATGTCCCTTAAAGTTGCATTTTAAAGCCAGCTTCAACAGCGCGAAATTTAAATTATAATAACATTTTGTAGGAAAATAATAAGCATAAGCCTCAAATTGATTTATTCGGATAAGTATTATAGAACTAAACACATTATACAAGATTAAATTGTTTTAACTTCCTTACAAATTGAGATTTACTTAGTAGAAACAACATGACCTTTTAACTACACTCAGACGCTGACGCTAGAAGCCGCTTCCAGCTTTCAGCGTCTGGAAGTTCAGCAGTGTTGGACTTTTAAAACAAGAAGCGAAGTCTATATAACAGACGACGTCACGGACGCTGGAAGCTGCTTTCTAGCTTCCCGTCAAAATGCATCTTTCGTGTACGTAAGTACATACATATACACATACTAGTAATCGGTGACACGCAGGCCGCAATCACATGGAGCGCGTAACGCGTACCACGTAACCATTTAAGCTCGTGAAAGGGAGCAAGAGTTTTGCGTATTTGACCTCTCTCTTGCTCACACGGGCTCAAGTGGTTACGCTTACACGTTACGCGCTCCATGTGACCGCAGCTACAGGGTGCTGGAGCGAAATAGAGATTGCAGGATATAATATTCCCCATAAGCCACCGTGTAAAGTATATTGCGCTGCAGGATAGACCTATCTCGCTGCAGGGTAGACTTAACACGGCGGCTTACAGGGAAAATTCTATTCTGCACGTTCTATCCTGCACCATGCGACTGCAGCTTTAGTGTTTTCGACTGCAGTAAATTATAAGGCGCAAAATTCAAATGCTCTATATAGGCAAAATGACAAAAAAGAAAATTACCTAAACCCCAAGCATTTTAACCCAGTAACCCGAAGGAAAGCATGTTGATAATATAATAAGTAAATAAGGTAATGATTTAATAAAAACATAAACTAAATCCCCAGCTTTTTAACCCAGTAACTCGGGAAACAGCGAGTAAATTATATGATTGGTAAATAAAATATTCTGAAAATAACAACATAACCTGCATCCCAAGCTTTTTAACCCAGTAACCCGGGGGGGACAGCAAGAAAATGATATGATAGGTGTATACATTATTATAGAAAGAACAACATAACCTAAATTCTGCTAACTAATTACGGGATGTCAGTTACGTTTTCTAGCTATTTTGCGATTTTCAGCTACTGTTTTCCACTTGCAAACTCTTGCTCCCTTTTTGATATATACATATTTTAACTATATCCAGAGATCTCACTTTTGCTGTGTGTTACACGTGACGTACCTTGTTTTTTTCGTGATGACTCTCAATCGATTTATTTGAGAAAGAGAATAAGCCTAAAACATTGAAAATCAGATGTAAATTGAAAAAGATTAAAGTATTTTATTGAATGTTTTTTCCAGCTTCGGTATCTAAAGAAATTAACAACAAAATTGTATGAAAAACGCGTGTGGGTCTCGGGAACCGCAGAATAAGCGAAGCTGCTTACTCTGTTATTAGCTATCTTGTGCCTGTAGACACGTGTACTGTACTTGGTACTGTATGACATTAGTGGTAATAACTCCGAAGATACTTTGAATACGTATACAGTAAAAAGAGAGTGAGAGTGTTTCGGTGAAAAAGAAGGGGGTTATCAATCAATAATTTTTTGACATGTATCGGGATTATATCACAGACCCAAGAGCTACTAAAGAAATTTCTCTTGTGATAATTTTAGATCATGTACAACAGTTTTCTAAATATACAATAATTTTTATGTAATACTTAGTCCTTAAAACATAAATATATCGGCGATTATTCCGAGTTAAAATTATTTTTATAATTGAATTTGCATATCTTAAATTATTTCTATGGTAATCTTTTGACAAGAAAACGAAAAACGTATTCTGCATATTTGTTAAAATTTGTATACATTCTATAATTTTTCCGAAAATTTTCCACCTTGATTTCATAAAAAAACAATAAAAACACTGACAATTATGGTCATTTCTTTAATCATATCTCAACACCTCTCTACTTGTGCACTGCGATATTTTTTTAACCTATAGAAAACTCATAAAAATTGTTATTTTTGGTCTATCTCGCTTCCTTTTCAAGATATGTAAAATGATTTTATTTTTCGAGTTTATGTATACGCATGATCATGGAAAATCATCGCTGCATTTTTGTAATTGATTGCTAAGCATGATATACTTTTTTCCAAAATTTTATCCTTTCATTCGATAAAGATACATCCCAAACTGTAAAATTTAAGGTGATGTTTTCGCATATTTCAACACCCCTCTATTTGTGGGCCGTGACGTTTTTTTTCCGTTTAGGATACTAGTAAAAATCGTTATTTTTTGTCTATTTCGCTTTCTTTTAAGATATAGTATGTTATTTAATATTTTTAGGTTATGTGTACACATAGATATGGAAAATCATTTCTGCGTTTTTTAATTTTTTGCTGAATACATTATTTTCCCCAAAATTGTACCCCTACATTCGATAAAGATACATTCAAAACACTGAAATTTGAGGTCATGTATTCGCATAGCTCAACACCTTTTTGTGTGCCACGATGTTTTTTTTTCCTTGAAGAAACCCGTAAAAATTATTTTTTTGTTTATCTTGCATCCTTTTTAAAATATGACGTATTTTTTAATACTTGGAGGTTAAATTATATTATAAAAACCCGTTCAATAATTATTTGCCGTCTGCATCGATCTCCAGTACATGCAAGAATTTTATGGTAATTATTTGTTTTATTTAAATAATAATATTTACTATTCAGTGTGTGTATTATATACGCACACACATCCGCGCACACCTACACAGTACACACACGTACACTATACGGTAATATATTTTCAAGCTGGGCGGAGCAGCAGCTTTGCCCATTCAGTGTCACTGGTATACTGACTGAATCGAATCTTTCTCAGTGCGGATCATAGCCCGAGAGACCATTGGGACGGCCCTGGCATGATGCACATTTGTGAAGAATTCTATTTTATAGTACAAATACATGGAACATGCCTTAATGCGCGTGTAGTCCATGTCAGTAAGGGAGAGAAATGTGCACGAAGTGCGTCAAAGTCTGTTTTTAAAAAATTAAAAAAAAATGTATTTTGACTCATGAATAACTAGGATCAACCTTTTAAGTCAATATCATTATCATTTAGAACATTTAAAAATTTTTAAATCAAAGAATCGTCGTATTATAATCAAAAAATATTCCTTTCTTAACGTTTGGGGTTATGTCATTATTATTAAGAACATGACATTATATTGAAATTTAAATTTACCGTGGGATGTTTTGACAATTATACATAACCACGTGTACCTTTATTTATTTATTTTTGTTTCAGTTCTGAAATCATTTATTTTCCTTGTTTTTTTCACCAGATGATTTTTGAAACGTGCATTTTAATTTTTTGACTTTCGCACGCTTACATGACGTCATTTTTACATTTAAGTAATTTATTATTACTACTTATATTTGGTGTTTTAATCATTATATTTACTAACATTATCGGATGTTCATTAAAAACCCATTCGATTGATTGAAAAACTTCGACATTGTAAAGATTTTAACTCGGATCAACAGATTCGTAACTTACCGCTGAGTACACTAGACTGCTGTGCACTCAGGACCAAACTCCATAAGTACTTATAGTTCTTGTATATTTCTCGCTACTCCTGTTTATCGGTGCTTAGATTTACTGGAGTTACTAGAGCTACTATTGCCTTTGTTAAATAAACACTTATGAGGTGAGATAGCAAACCCAGTAAAGAAGACGTTTGAATGAGCGATAAAGTATATTTAAAGTAAATAACAAGGATAAATCGAGATTACAAAGAGAGACACCATAAGAGGATGCATGCCTGGCAACGGCCATATTCAGTCTTTCTCATTATACACATACATATGACATGCTCTCATCGTGCCTACACTATATAGTAGATGTCACTAGTTACACAACTTATATAATTTTATTCATGATCTAACAGCCTTATTTGACACTTATTTTATTATTCATCATCAAAATAGTTTTTCTGTGCATTTTTTTTTAAAATATACACTTGTTATCCAAGTCAAGAATATTTATAAGAAAACGATGTAGTGATGCATTTCTTGACGGAAATTTTTTTTACAATCATTAGTATGGAGCTAGACAGACTAGATAAGTCCGAATATTTACAGATATAGGTATACTTAATTTTTTATTTCTCATTCATAAAATCCGGCAGCCACAATTAGAAGTATATAATAGCGCAGTGTGCCATGCGTCAGTTGCTACCCGAACTGACATGTGGCTCTACCACGCCCCTTGATCATATAGAAATTTAATTTCATTTAAGTTGGTAAGAGGTTGTTGTTATGCACCTCTCTTACGCTCTTTTGCGCTGTAACGTATACTGCACGAATTATGATATCTAATGTGGTCTTAGGCACTGCCCTAACGTACTCACATAATACACGCAACTCACATACTAGCCTTCGTGACGTATTGCTAAAGAGGTCTTGAGTGATATGGAAGAGTTTATATTTGATTCTAAGGATGAAGATACGCTTTTGGAGAATCCTGTAGCAGAGAAATTGACACATATGCAAAATATTAGTGAAGTTGAAATGATTGCATCTTCTCTTGCGACCCCATCTCCAAGTGTGCCTAGAACAGCGGATCAACCTGAACTGTCTATACCACAAACAAGTACTATTAATGAGTTTCAGGCATACTTGCCATCACTTCAGATCGATTCTGGAGACGAAATATCGTCAGAATGTGATAGTGAGTGGTCAGACACTGATAAAGAGATCAGCAACGGGTCAAGTAGCGATGGTAATGCTTCCGATTAAGGAATAGAATTTGATAATAGGACTGACGAACACAACTTCAAAAATGCTCTAAGTAATTGGTACGTTGAATGTGGAACTGTTAGCCGCGAGCATATGAACAAAATTTTCTGCTTATTAAGAGCTGCAGGTCATTCTATGCTTCCTAAAGATACCAGAACACTAGTGGGTACACCAAAGCACACAGTAATATCGGATTGTTTACCTGGAGAATACGGTCATTTTAGATTGGAAATTCAGTTAAATCATATACTGTCAAGATCCTCTTTTTCAGAGTTTATAATACTTGATATCAACGTCGACGGTTTGCCGATCACTAAATAAACAAAGAGAACGTTGTGGCCGATTCAAGGGCACATTGTTGATCATGAGATTCCTCTATTTCTGATTGGTTGTTACCACGGTAATGCTAAGCTTAAGTCAGCTGAGTCGTTTTTACGGCCATTCCTGAATAAATACTTGGACTTGCAAACTTATAGATTTGTTCACGAAGGCAAGCAGTACAAAGTAGCTACTTTGCATTGCGTTATCGCTGATTCTCCTGCCAGAAGTTTCTGTACGAACACAAAAGAGCACAATGGGTACTTTGGATGTGGAAAATGTACTGAAGAGGGTACTTACATAAATCACAGGATGACCTATTTAAATGAAGACGCCAATTTTAGAACCAATGAAAGTTTTAGGAATCGTGAACAGCAAGAACATCATCTGGGCCCTTCACCGTTTGATCAAATCCCCATCGACATGGTCCAGCAATTCCCGGTAGAATCTATGCTTTTGGTAAGTCTAGGTGTAACTAGGCTATTAATTACATTATAGATCAAGCATAAACCTAGAATGCCTGCGGATGACATAAAGGTGTTGTCAAAGAAATTGACTGACCTGTCAATATTTGTTCCACGAGAATTTAACCAAAAACCTCGATCATTACTGGACATAAATCGTTGGATAGCCACAGAATTCGGATTCCTTTTGAATTATGGTAGACAAATTATTATTACTGAAAACGATACATTGAAAAGTGATTTTATCATGCACTTTAACTCATCAAGTTGTGCAAATAGAATATTAAGTGACCCATTCAGTGATATTACATCTATTGATTATGCCCATGATTTGTTAGCTTACTTTGAACAAGAATTAAAAAATATTTATGGTAGAATGTACTAAGTATTGAATGTACATAACCTGATTTATCTTTCAAGTGCCTTTAAAACTTATGGACCACTGAATACTTTTGGTGCATACGTCTATGAAAATAATATGAAATTTGTCTAAAATTATTGAGAAAATTGGATAAACCATTACAGCAATTGCATCGCCGTCTTGCAGAAAATATGCATGTCAATAGTTGGAAAACCACAACATCAGTCATAAGTAATCCTGTTATGAAGTATAAAACTAGTTTTAACATTCCTTTCGGATGCGTTAACAGTCACAAAAGAATTTGTTTCGAAAATTTTATGCTAACCACTGAGAGACCCGATAATTGTTGTATGTTAAAAGACAATGAAAATGTCAAAATTATTCCTATATCACACATAGGACAACCGTATGGGCTGATAGTTGTACTCGGAAGAGAATTTTTGCGTTAAAATAGTATAAAAAAACTACCCAACGGATTATACTACATACAACCTCTGCCGAGTCCATCAGCTGTCAGCTTTGCACATGTTTTTAGCATCAGATATTAAAAGTAAAGCTTGTCTTCTTACTCATGACTCTAAAAATTACGTTGTACCCATGGTACATCAGTAGTTGTCGTCTTACAAATTGTCTATCTGTCAAGTGCAAGCTCAGGAGCGGCACGGCACGCGGCGTCTAGAGCTCTTCCTCCCGGTTACCTGATTACTGTACTGGACACCTATTTCTAACATTTAACAAAAAAATAATTAGAATGGGCAAGAAGTTGAGTACGATGTACACTTGGTGTATCGTCGCTTGGGAGGAAAAAATAAACATTTAAATAAGCGCTAAGAAAAGGTATTGGCTCGTCCGAACGCGATAATAGGTATCTTAATGGATCCAAATGAACAAAATCTTAATAATTTTGGATGTGAATCTCAGAGAAAAACGAAAACTGTACTGATACAAATAAATTAATTATCAAATGAAATAGCTAATTATTTAAATCGATTAATATTTATGTTGATCAAAGAAATAATTTCTCCGTTACCTAAGATTTGTTAGATTTTATTAAATATTTTAATTAAATATATATTTATTTGTCTGTATTCGTATGAACGTTTATTTGGATTGACAACATTTTTTTTCAGTGTGCATACATTTTTGGCACTTAGTCGAATAAGTAAATTTCTTAGCGTTTGCACTAAGCCAGCTTGGCCGAATCAGTTCAAGGTCCAAATCAATTCTAAGGTCTTCTTTGAATCGGTATTATACTTCGCGTTTTTTTGAATAAGTACTGTATTTACCCAGGCAAAGTTATATAGTCATACTTAGTTGTCCTTGCTGTATTTATACTTGCAGCCGTTACTTGCGCTGACGTCGACTAATCTCATCTAACTACTTGTACCTGGCTAATACTAGCAAAAGTAATATATGTGTAAAACTTATGTTAAAAACTTCTAATATCCTTAACGTCCGTTTTTATTGGTGAATTAATTTCGTTGTACATTTAGTATTGTGTACGTAATAATCATAAGTGCCTGATGTTCATACAATTATAAGTACTTGCAATCATTAAAAAATCGACAACAAGCAGCTAATTTTTTTCCCAAAATTTTTTTTGTTGACAAATAACATTTTCTTCTATATAAATTACATACGATTATGTGTGAGACTGTACATTCGTAAATAAAAAAATGTTTGATATACAATAATGATAATTGCGTTGATCCACTGGTGATCTAAATACTTTGTTATGTTGCACAAGAAGCGAGCGGTGGCGTTTCTCTCTATATGCGTATAGAACTGATTTGGTCTGCTTACAATGGTCGAACTGTCAAGATTATTTTCATGTATATTAGGTGTATAGACATAACCAGTGTGAAAATGTTAATGAGAAGTAAAGACAAGCATTGTTGAGAAGAGCGATTATTTGTTGCTATGCGGTTAAAGACCACTATATCAAGCTGTATGACTAAGTCTGGTTTTAGTTACAAATGTTCTTGGTCATCATAAATTTCTGTTTTGCATCCAAATAATACCTTGGATGGAACTACATCTAGATACAAAGCGCCCAAGGAGCGTACCTCTGGGTCGCTCTGTAATGTACAACTATCCGCAAGTCTTGCGAACAATCCCAGCCGGTAGCTACTCTGAAAAAATTTCAGAGCTAAGCCGACCTAGATTCAAACCCCATCACACTTGAGCCGCCTTACCGCAAGTAATGAAGACTTACGCATTACTCAACTGAGCTACTACTGCTACTTCATAATGACTTATTTTTCCAGCTTATGGTTCTGGTAAAAAAAATTCGACGACATGAAAAATTGAAATGGTATGAAAGAGAAAGTAGGAAGTATAAGTTAGTATACTGATGTTACTCTAACTGTTTGTCACGAATAAGAATCATAAAACCTTACGTTGTAACGAAAATAATTTTGATAAATCATTTTTTTTTAGAAATCTTCAGTGGGGATTTATTATAATTGTATTTTGTACAATTCATAGTAATGTAAGAAACAATTACAAAATATCATATCGTCCTTTATTATTATTGTGACACATTATTTGTCATTTTTCGCTTTAAGTTCTCAATCTATCTCATTAAGTTTTGGCTTTATTCTTCGAAATACCAATGATTATATATGTGACAACTTTTATTTTGTAAATAAAACAGCTATTAATTTAGGATGTAACGTTGTAAAACTATGAAATCAAGTCGACCTCATCGCCAAGGTAAGAAACTTTAATATTCCCGGGACTGCCCATAATAAATGTATAAGAGGGTACATATTCAATTCAATAATAAAAATCTTGCCTTGTTTATAATGACATTGAAAAACTTTGTAACGATGAATAACATTATATCCTACGTACGAACGTCATAAACATAACATAATTAACTTGGAGTTAATCCGAACCCCTTACTGACATACATTACATATATTTACTTATATGCACATCTTGTGTATACGTACTATCCTAGTTTAAGGATGATCTCTAGGATAGATACAGCTCTAAACTTTAAATAAGTATGGAGCTGACATTTAAAACTTAATGATGAAAAGGATTGTAATATCGAAAACATTATTTCTAAGTCAGAAAAAGATTATTTCATAAAATATCCTGTATCGCATGTTTGTATAATTTCAGGTTGTAAAAACATTCTAGTAAAAAATGACTTTTTCTTCGGTTTTTCATTAGATTCTAAATTTTCGAAGTCTGATTTATTCCTCAAACGATTTTATATAGGGTTACCATGGGGAATTTCAGAAAACATTTATTGTGCAAGAATTTAGATTGTATTTTTTATACGAAAACATGTGAAAACTTCCTTTAACTATAAACCTTACTATAAAAAATTATAGCTCACTTCTTTTGTTGTCAATATTTTTAAAAATTTTCCGTTGTATCTCTATCTCCATCACTAGGTTCATATTGAAAAAAAAATTTAACCTTTCAGAGATAACGGATGTGTACAAAAATCTTTCAAATACAAGAACGAGCTTAACCTATGAATAATTGTTGTAGGCCAAAGAGTAATTAAAATAATAAATAACAATTTTCTTTAAACCAGAAATTTCGTTAGGAACAAATTTCACTACACTTGAGTTGAATAACAGTTTATTCAACGGTTTCGGCGCTTAATTCCAAAACTTGTCCAATACTTTGGTAAAACTTTCAGGAAACTTTTTTAAAAGTTGAATGTAATGAAAGTTATTGATTAACCGAAGCATCGACTTATTATTTGAGTACGAAACATATTTTTACAAAGTTTGTTAAACGTTTTTACTAGTTGGAACAATAATTTTTTTACGATTTTATGCGCTAGATCCGGATCTAATTATAGATGGTATTAAATATTATACAAGTGAATTTCCTTGCTTCTGCGCGTCGAATTTTGAGTAGAATAGTCCAAAACATTTGGCTGTATTCAAAAGTGGAACTCATGTTTATTACATAATATGGACAAAGCATAAGATTTTATTTGTGGGGAATAGTTATTAGCGATAACTTAGGGACAAAACTTAATTATCAATGAACAATCTTTTTTTGACAATTAAGATAATAATAGAAATACTTTAATTAGATGTATCTGAATCGAAAGTCGAGTGAACAAAAAAAATCGTGTTCCATCTTTGAAGAACGATTATTGATTAATCATTTAAATTTGTCCCTAAGTGGTCGCTGATAACTATTCTTAACAAAATAAAACGAAGAAGATACTTATAATTTAACTGGCCATCATATTTTATATTTAGATTATATAAAAAGAATGTATTTTCAGACTATTTTGCTCAATGTTAGGAGCCTACAAGCATACTAAATCACTTGTAACATCACAAAATCAATATTTAAAATAGGCGCAGAACGTTCTTAGTATATTGTTATAAACGGATCAGATCTGTAATAACCATAGCGATATAAGAATATAGAGTAGCAGATAGAGGCTTTCAAATGTCCGGCGGTGCGTGAGAGAACGCTGCATTATGTCCCTCTAAGTATCTTTCTCTCTCTCTCTCTCTCTCTCTCTCTCTCTCTATATATATATATATATATATGTCTCTCTCTCTCTCTCTCTCTCTCTCTCTCTCTCTCTCTCTCTCTCTCTGTGTGTGTATTTTGTGGCCTTATCGCGGCTCAGAAGATGCAGGGACTGTTTGCTGCCGGCCACTAGATTGCTGCTAATAAACTCACTCATTTTTCCGTACCTGCAGTACTATGCACCTCCTCTCCTGGGACTTAGTTCTGAGATTACCACAACGCTTGGCCATTGTAAGAATGCTGCACTGCGCTTCGTTAATGGCACCCGCAAGTGGGAGAATATTACATCTTTGTATAGGAGATACTCGATTCTCAGCTTCGAGGGCAGACTCAAATATGCTACCATCTGCTCGCTTGTCTCGGTTTCTCGCTCGGGTAGACTGACATACCTTAGGGAGAGCTTCAGGCACAGGCCTTTTCGGACTATGGGCCCCACTAGGTCAGGAGATCTCGACCTGGTGGTCCCTTGGGCCAGAAATGATACTAGGAATTTGTAGTTATATCTTCCGTGGTATGAAAAATTGAGCACTTAATATTGTTTATAAGAAACGCTTCAAAATACTATAAAAATCCAACTTTTTCACTGAGAACTAAAATTAAATATAAAATTTAATGCAAACTATGATCACGAATTCTAATAATCTACTGGAGTATATTTACGATGCAGATATAGATAAATATCAAAAAATTAATATTCTATTACTTAATGTACTTAATATGGTAATAAATATTTTTAAAGAAGTCCAAGTTTAGACATTTTGAGTATCATTTACATTTGGACAGCTAGTTTATCGTGGTTGATATCTACTATTAAACCCACACCTATCACCTAAGTAAGAGAAAAATAGTAACTTATTTTTTTCTATGCATACCCATGATTACAGGAATATTAATAAGATGATCAATACTTTACGAATAAAATTTCAATAATTTAAAATAAAAATATAATCATTAATTACAACGTATGTAATCGACAACTAATGACTTAATTTATATACTTGCATGATCCATAATTAACGATTAAAATTTTACTTATTAATAAGAACGACGTAATTATTGATAGTCCATCACGGAATCTGTAATTGACGATTAAATTAATTGTATTAATGATGAGGATTTTATTTCTTACTTACGTATTTGATAATTGAAGATTAAAGGTATGATGTTCAATTAGAAACGCTGTAATTGATAGTCACAATTTTTATTGTCAACTAAAAACGCCCTAATTAATACTAAGACTTTAGTTCGATGATTATTAAGTAATTCAGTAACTTCGTAATTATTTATTTGAAATCCTGCTTATGCCTAAATGATTGTGATCTTATTTATCGTTGTTAAGTCAATTATTATAATTCGTTAATTATTAAATTTCATATACTTGCATATGATTTCTGTACTACTGGTACAGTTACAGGTAACTTTTTCACTTAGGATTTGACTTTTTGAGTTCTACTTTTTAGTACTATTCAATCCTCTCAGTCCTCTCACACCTCCCAAATCCTCTTTATGATCATCTTAGTCCTCCCTAGCCCTCACAAAATTCACATTCGTTAACTAAAATTTATTGAAGTCGAATCCTCTCACTACCTCTCTCAAATCCTCTTTAACCCTCTCTACCCTTTTTGTGAAAGGATCGAAGTGGTCAGCCCCTCGAATGATACCTACAAATGCAGCTGCTCTGTAAGGGCTGCATGGCTTTGGAATGATCTGACCCATGTGATGAGAACTGGCAATGCTTCTCCCAGTTTGAAGAGCAGGGTCCTACGACATCTTTAGTCGATTGACCCGCGACTTAAACAGCTTGAGCAGTGATTTGTGCCGCTATTTGTGCCGCGATTTGTGTAGTGACTACTCTTAATCAAGAGATAAGTTTAGTGATTCTTGAGCTGTGTATCAACATAATAAAGCTTTTTAATATTAAATTTTATATATTACATCTTTCTCTTGTCGGCTTTTGCCTTATTACTTTAAGAAAATTGTTTAATATCACTAGATGCTACTACTTCTCTAATATATTTGTTGTAGTGTGCCTGCGTGCTCATTTGTCGCGCCTCTAGGCACTGTATAATGTGTATGGCTATTATGGACCAAGAGTCCCTAGCCATAATAAAACCAATTCTAATTCTAATTCTAATTCTCTCTCTCTCTCTCTCTCTCTCTCTCTCTCTCT
The DNA here is from genome assembly GCA_030522625.1 of Copidosoma aretas. NCBI lineage: Eukaryota > Metazoa > Arthropoda > Insecta > Hymenoptera > Encyrtidae > Copidosoma > Copidosoma aretas. The sequence goes on from JAPYYV010001090.1 coordinate 18,662, forward strand.
CTCTCTCTCTCTCTCTCTCTCTCTCTCGAACAACGCATGCACAATCGCGTGCAGTCCAACGGTCAGAGATTCACAGAGGGACATAATGATGCGCTCTCTCTTGCATCGTCGTACAAAATTTTTTTTGGGGTAAGACTCATATACATTTTATGTAAATGTATCTATTAGTCGTCGTAGTTGGTGACACTAACTTGGTGCACTTTGATTATACCATATGTTCTGTCTTTGATATTTTAACATGTACAATACAAACATTACATACTTTTACGTGTATAATATTATTACAGTTATGAATGACCAATACTTCGTCGTATTTTTTGGTACATACTGCAATGTGGCTCCGCCTACGTGGCTGGATCGCCAAAGCAATGAGCTGTGGTGGCCGCCGAAAAAAAGAGTACAGAAACGGAATTATGATACCTTGATCCCTGAAGACAATTGGGACAAATACAGTATCCGGCGAACATTAGGACCCTTTAGTTAGTACACGCAAGTTCGGTTTTTGGTAGTCTATGAAGTTATCAAAATTAGAAAGAATTTGCAAATAGATAGGCTAAAAAACCACGACTTGAACGTGTTTTCTATACAATAATTATTCGCCTGCTGACCTTCATCGGTCACATACCTTGCTAATTAAGCACATGCATATGCTCTACAGTACCAGCTTACCTGGATTGCATATTTTAATTTTACATCCTGACAACACATCCAAATAGATTTTCCCTTTAGGTATCGCTTTATTTTTTTGAAATTACTGGCGCTCTTGTCCCTTTGTAGAGAAACTTAATAATTAGCAACAGCTCTTTCTCGGTAAAAAAGTTACGGAAAATCAATGCCTATAGGTGTAGATGCAGAGCAAACCAAACAGCAGACAGACCAGCTGATCGCTCAGGCGTCTGCATATATATACCTATACACATCGTTTTTCTATAAATTTATTACCTACAAAGTGCTATTGCTAATTATCGAATTTCTCGACTAAGGGACGAGAGCACCCTTCGTTTTAGAATAAAGAAAGTTATACCAGGAAAAAAATAATTTATAAGAACTTATAGAAGATCTTAGATAAGATCTTATGTCATTTCTTATGTAAGAACTTACGTAAGAACTTACTTAAGAACTTACACTTGCTTTCCGACCAAGAACTTACATAAGAACTTACATAAGATCTTATGTCTGGTCTTATAAGAAAATAACTGATCAATTATTTATAAAAAAAATACTAAAAAAAAGAGGTTATTTCATGGTAAAACAGCCAAATGTGATATTATTATGCGGATGGCAACACCAATGATGGGGGTTTGAAATATTTTTTATGCATTTTGTAACAAATGCATAAATAATTACATACTCGTATAACAAGCTTTTTAAATAAGCGTAAAAAATACTTTAAACCCCCATTGTTGGTGTTGCCATCAGTATGATAACACCATATATGGCTGTTTTACTACAAAATAATCCATTTTTCTCATTTTTTTTTTTCAAACAATTCATCAATTATTTTCTTATAAGACCAGACATAAGATCTTAAGTAAGTTCTTATGTCAGTTCTTGGTTGAAAAGCAAGTGTAAGTTCTCAAGTAAGTTCTTATGTGAGTTCTTATCTAAGAAATGACATAAGATCTTACCTAAGATCTTATATAAGTTCTCATGGATTATTTTTTCCCGGGTACCTTAAGAGAAAATCAATTCGGATGTGTTTTCAGGGCGTTAAATGGAAATCTGTAATCGAGGTAAGCCGGTACTGTAGAGCATATGCATGCCCTTAAGTGTACATCTGACAACCCAGGCAGCGGATCAGTTGGCGAACCACTATGGATACTAAACACTTCACTGTAGTTCAGCAGTAGCTCTACTGTGATGCAGCAATTGTACCATACTTATAAGATCAGCACACGGGCCTGGGCGTCTATCGCAGTCCGAGGTGCAGTGCAGTGCAGGGCACCGTGAGCGAGTGAGCTACATTTACATATACATACATACATAGATATAGGGTGTGCGCTGCACTGCACTGCACTGCACTGCACTGCACCTCGGACCTTTCAGTAGTGGTGCAGCTGGCCCTTCACTTACTGCGCTTTGCGTTCCACAGTAAGTCGCCAACTCATCTGCATGTATCGTATGGTAAATGTACCAATGGACGAAACATGAATATATATGTGGTAGTGGAACATTAGAGTCCATCCAAAGTCTATTTTATAATAATGAACTACTTATTTTCATGCATGTCTTAAAAAAGAACTTGTTTATTTATCTCATTAGAGAAAAAAAAAATTGTTTTTGTTCAACGGTTTATACGTTGGAAAAGTATAAAGCATAGCCTATATTCCCCAGTTTCACTTATAATGGAACAAACTTGATTGATTAATTGAAAATCATTACATTTAATAAATTACATCGAAAGAAAATTATGGTATGTGAACCAAGTAATTGTAATAACATCAAATTATTTTGCTAAGGTGGTGTTTTGATAGCAGTTTTATAATAGGGACATGAGCTATGAGACACTGGGGCAAGGCTGTTCGTGCTATTTCCGAAAAGAGACGTATCAAGTGTACCAATTATTTCATAAAAAAAGTATATTGTCAATATGAAAATCACATTACAAAATCAGAATCTCTGTAAAATTGTAGTGCACCAAGAAAAATAGAAACCTGTCTGATTGTTCCTTGTAGCTTATTTTATGAAGTAGGAGAAGAAGACAAACGAAATTGGTTCTCTAATTGGTTCTTTTACCTAAGGTTTCACATAAACAGCACGATTCCGTGCCTCTTATGTGCAGACTCACAGGTACTACGTTTGCTGCCAACGGACGAGCCCAATGCAGCCGCGTACGGGTGCGTTTAGATGGTACGATCACGTGACCACATCTTACCACTTTCTCACTCCTACATTGATAAAAAAACGTTTAGTTTACGCAAGGAACACGGTGGATTCTACTTTGTCCCATTGTCCCAAAGTGACTGGTGGCCCAATTGCTGTTACTTGCGGACCCCGGTAGTTTCTACTTTGGTACTTCGGTATACAATGTATGTTTACATATACGATGCAGTCAATGCAATATTTTCAACTCAATAGGATCGGTCAGAACGACTGCGTCGTTCAGTCTCAGCTACGGTGCCACTAGTTACATGGTAAAAAAGTAGAATCTACCGTGCTCTTCGCGTAAACTTAACTTTACTTTTTTCTCAGTGTACAGGCGAGTATGCAGACTGCCAGACTCCATCTAAACGCAACCTTTTCTAATAAATCAGATGTTCATTGAATATTAATACTTGCTCAGTAATTCGTATTTTATAAGTTGGCCATGCTTTCATCATATAGGACGGGCACACTCTGAATAAGAAATTGTTATTGGAGTATATTCCTAGCTACGATTTGTTTTCGACCTACGCCATGAAGTTTTTCACTTTATATTATATTACAGTGTACGATGAAGCTCTATGTATTGAGAAAGTTTCATAAAATGTTAGTGGAACAGTAGTTTCGACGACTCTGATGATGACTGTACCAGTATGTATATTACTTAGAAAACCGAAAAAACTCTGCTCGAAATTTTTTGTTTATTTCAGAACATTGAAAAAAGAACTGCTGCAAATTTATTGGCACTAAGCTGTCTCATACATATTCATTAATAACTTTTTTTTAAATCATACTATAATTTGACCTATACTTTATTAATATTATTTTATTTTCCACCTTTTTTTCATAGCGCAGGCTTATATAGGTGATTGCAAGACAGTTGACTACTTTATTACAAAAAAATGTACAGAAATTTAGTCACAAAATGTATTCTAAGTTGAACCGAATGATTTATTAACAATTACTTCCCTAGCCACCCCCCCCAAAAAAAAAAAAATTTAATTAATATCATATTCCATAGTTCTTATTTTTATGATGCGACTATTTGCAATATAACCTTCTTCAGGTCAACAAAAAAAGATGTCTCTAGTAAAAAAAAATCGATAAAAGAAAAAAAATATATTTGTACCAATGATTTTAAAAATAAATCTTTAAATAGCCTTGAATGTAAAGACTAAAAATAAATAAAAAAAGTCTATATGGTCATTCATTATTGCAAAAACAAACCGCGGTAAATTTAAATTCAGATACGATGTCAAGAAGATTAAAAGCAAACTCGTTCGATTTGTGTAAATTAAGTGAATATTACATGCTCAATTAGCATGTCTCATCAAAAAATCTACTTGTTCCGTCAGATAGATTATCAAAAAATATTTGACACATATTTGTTCTTTTTTCTCGTAATAAAAATGACGAAGATAGAGCACATCAAAGATCAGAAGTGGGAGGTGATGATGTCAGAAAGTTATAAAATCGTGCCTGAATTTTGAAACTTTTTGACCTCATCACCTCTCACTCCTGATCTTTGATGTGCTCTATATCCGTCAATTATTGTTGACGAGAAAAAAGAAAAAATACTCGTCCAATATTTTTTCATAATCTATGTGACGAAACAAATAGATTTTTTCCTGAAAAATGCTAATTGACCTATTACAAAAACTTAGATAAACATTGACGTTTGAACGGAAAAGATATAATTGAAAATTTCCCGAATCGGAGTAAAATCTCTTAAAAATCGACTTTTAAAAAAGGTTAAAAAATGTAATGCCAGTTTGAATATTATAAATAAGGTTCTTCCCGAATTTTCTACTATAAAAGTAGTGGGATCCACAATAATTCTCTGCTAAGCTTGAATATGCTCAGATTGTTTTTGCGAAATTATACAATAAAACAAAGCAATACTATTCATAAACTGCAAGAATAATTTAAGTACATTTAAGCTTGGCAATGGAGTATTGTGGATCTCACTACTTTTGTAGTAGAGAATTAGGGAAAAAATCAATTTATAATATTAAGACTGGCCTTACATTCATATATTTTATACAAAAAATTTATTTAGATGAAATTGATTTAGGTTGCAGGTTGTTCGTAGGTATAAATAGATAATGTACATAATCAGTCATGTCTCAGGATTACTTTGACTGATTTCTATCGTTGGTTAAGGATATTTTACGAATTTTTTTTTTTTTTTTTGGATACCCATCATCGCTTAAAAATAAAATTGCAACTTCATCAATTTTTTTTTCCATTCTGATTTTATCGATTTAGGAAATAGTACATTACGTCACTAGGGCAGAAAGTAAAAACTTGAGCGCCCGAAGGGCGCGCTTCTTTTACTTTGATGCCCGAGTCTCGTATAATATTTTTCTTGCCGAGGGCGCAAAGTGCAATTTTGCACCCGTGGGCACACTTTGGGCCCGCGAAAGTACTTTCAAGGGCCCAAAGTGCGGACAGAGGGCGAAAAGGCTCTGCTGCACTTTGGGCCCTAGGTAAGAGAATGATATTTTTTTTTGAGGTTGAAAACTTTGTTTCAGAATATTTTGTGTCGGAAAATTTTTAAAAATTTGTCACATAATAACATGTCGGATTTATAAAACAAAAACATGGATCAGGGTGGGTGTTAAAAAGAAGAACATGTTAATAAGGAAGCTGTGTGCCAATAAATTGGCAGCGGTTTGTATGTTATCTTGATACGTTTTTTTGTATAAACTCCAATGATCTTTCATAACTCATATCGTAAAATGTCCTACAATAACAATGAATAGCTTAAAAATTACCTTTTTAAAAAAATTGATCTTGAAAAATTGAAATTAGAAAGAACAATCTATTGGCACAAAGCTTCCTCATTCACATGTTCTACTTATCTTTTACACACACACAAATTATTTTTTGTGTCCTTGAACGAATAATGGTATTTTTTAGGAAATTTCATGATTTTTACGATTTTTTACTACATAATATTCTATAGCAATGTTTCGTTGCGAAAAATTCATATTTTAGAAAATCAATTCTCAAAAATGAGCGGTGATGTGCATCCAAAAATACAATAAAAAAACCTTTTTTTCTGCAAATCGGTCAAGAGAATCCTGAAATATAGCTGATTATTTCTTTAATCTTGTAGACACACTCACAAACGGACATCTTGCAGTAATAGTGTATTTTTATATCAAAGTATTCATAAAGTATTGATAACATGTTATCTTGACGAGTGCTTTTTCGTGTATACCAAAGCTTCCTCCATATGGAAGCAGAATGAAACAATGAAATCGAAAATTTATCTATCATCGTTGATGGATGTTGTATGTGTGTGTGTATGTTTGGGTGTAAGATCTATTGGATAAATAATATCGTGTATGTGTAGTTTATTATATCAAAGATAAAGTTTTTATGATAAAATTAAAGAATTATGTCCAAAATAGGATAAAGATAGGTGAAAAAATAGATGAGAAACGTTTGTTCCAAAAAATTGGCTGCGGCTTGTGAATTAGTCTGCTTATATTTTTTCAGTCTAATCAAAATCAAGCTGCACCATTTTTTTATAACAGAAGCTTTAAACTAATTACAATCCATTGTAATTAATTTGTCACTGTAGCTGAAAAGTCAAGATTATCCAAGCCACTGCCGATTTCTCCCACACTTCCGCAGTCCTCAGCATCTCTCGCAGTTGTCCAAAACCTACAGATTTTGTCTGTTTCCGTCAATAATGCAAAAGAGGCCCGGGTTTTGTACAACGAGCCTGCGGGTAAGTTAACTAGATAATTGGTGCCCTCTGCATAACAGTAATTATTACACGTAACGGGAAATACCAGGAAATCTGAAATATCTAACGAATATCAGATTTGGCAAAATTATTCTTCACATCTTACGCAATAAGGACATCGGAGGAAGAGGTTAAGTTATCTGTTAGGAAAAAAATACAGGAGAACACTTTTTGATTGAGGTTGTTCTATCCCTTGCTATAGTCGATGCAATAAGATCTATAGCTTGACTCGTCATCCGTTCTCCTCGCTTTTGTGTTAGGTCAGTAGTTTTTAGTTAGCTTATAAATTTATTTTGTATTTAAGGGTGAACCTTGACGTGTTTTAATGTTTATGTAAGACTGTTGGATATTCCCTTATAACTGGAAAAATTTTTGTGTAAATTACATTGTCGATAAGTGAGATAAAGCAACCCAATTGCTTTGAAATACAGTATTACATTGGTTCACGTTGAACTACGACGAAATTACTTATATTGATTTGTTGGTTCCCAAGGAACCTTATGCGTTTGGATTGTAACAGTGTTATCTTGGAGGTTCTATGTACATAAAAACTAATTTTTGTCTGGTTCGTATTATTAATTCTGAAACCGGTTGAACTATCATAACATAACCTCTGCCTCAGACGTCCTCTTAATCTGTGTTGTTCTCTTAAGGAAGTTCATTAAAGTTAAAGAGGAAATGTAGAGAGTGCAGTGAGGGGGGAGCGAGCATGCGGCAAAGCCAGCAACTGTTTTGCATGTATTGGTATACCTATATTAGGGTGGTCGTTAGCATTTTTTTTTCGACTTTTTAATGAGTGCCGGGCAGAAATCGCTTCTATAGGCCGAAAAACTCGTGCGCAAATCCCAAG
>JAPYYV010001091.1:0-49077 GCA_030522625.1 Copidosoma aretas
AGGCGGTGAAAATGACTCGTTTTAAACAAATATCTGAAAAACAATGTTAATGTCGCTCAAAACGGATGGCAATAGAAACATAGCGACTTGGGGGCTTTACCAATAACATGTGCCAATGCCATCCGTTTTGGTTAAAATTTCACCCCATACGTCAACCCCCAAAATCTTCAAATTTATGGACTAGCTGAGTGATGCTGAAATACGACAGAAAACTGTTTTGTCAACTGCATTGTAACATAAAATATTTCTTATGTGTCTGCATCAAATCAACCCCTATTTCGCCCCATCCAACCTTCTTCCAACAACGCAATTACGCCTGATTTCATTTATTAAATCAGTTGAAAAAACCAAAAAACATTCTCGAAAAGTCGAAAGTCGAAAATTACATGATACCATGCGTCCATCCGGGACGATACCTAATAAGAGTGAGCATTGAGCAAGCCTTACAATATTTCAGCGTGAGCGCCGTGAGCATGAAAAGAGACCTTTAGTCCGTGAATATATATATGTAATAACGCAGTTAAACAGTAAACACTAAACACCCTAGCTCTATACAGTGTCACTCGCGACTCGCGATACACACTTCTGGTCAACTTAACCTCTTTTTAGTGTGTGTACTGTGTACATCATCGTCATTATCGATTTAGCGACCTAATGCTTTGTTGTTCCTGATGTAATATAAGTACTTTTTTCGACTCGCAACGGAATAAGTCGGAGCTAGGAAATTAGTCATTCTCATCAGTACGGGTAAGCATACAGATTTACATTTCGTAGCTGTAGATCCTTTTAAAATATGCTGAAAGTTTTGTTATCACGCGCGTTTTAAGTTATACGTAATATTTTTGCATTAAAATCAAGTGCACCTGGTACGGGGATAAGTATTCTAAAGTTTGTTTCAGCTATTACCAGCTCGTCTACAAAAAGTATAAATGAGTAAACAAACAGCTTGATTTTTATTTAATGTGGGCTTGCAGATGATGTTCTCACTGCAGGAACTTTATTAGAGTTAAAGTGAAAATAAAATTTGATACAGCGTAATTATTTGTTTCTTCAACCTTCAGTGCACTTTAATTAATTGATATAATGGCATTAAGAAAAAAAAAAAAAAAAAACCTTTAGGTTAGGAGTTATAGAAATTCCTTCAATTCCAGGGCTTGCGTGCATAACTGATGAAGCAAGTTCCACGGCAAGCTATGTCAAACTTTCGAGCAGGGTCGATCCATACAAGTGGCCGGATCGGCCGGCCGTTCAGGGTCGAGTACGTCAACCGGGCTGGCGAGCAAGTCAATCCGCGCACGGGCAAACCATACGCTCGGCCTACCGCGATGAGCAACAAAGAGCAGACAAATGGTGTGCAGAGTGCAGCCAAAGGCCGTAGTGTGAAAAAAACGCTACCGATAAAGCGGTCTGGTGCCTTGTTTGGCGGGCTCAAGTTGATGCCGACAGACGCTGACATTGACCCGCCGCCGCGGGCCTGCTTCAACTGCTGGCAGCCAGGCCACAGGAGAACCAATTGTACCAGGCCAGTGCTCAGCCGTTTCTGTAACAACTGTGGTCGTAGGAATGAGGATTTGCGCACTTGCCCCCGCTGCCGGGATGCTCATCAAATCTGGCTCGAGATACAGCGGGCCAAAGAGCGTGGCGAGAAAATTAACGAACGGCTCTTGCTGTTAAGAACTGAAAATGACGAGGACGAAGACGACAACGATTACATCGACGATCACGAAGCTGTTGCGTCAGAAGTAGAAGAGCTCAACGATCCCGACGATATTCTACAGGAACTCATCTACCAGGACCAGAGGACCCGCGAGCTTCTCGAGTACGAGCAAAGGCAGATGGAACAGCGCGAGACTCTCAGTGCCATTTATAGAAACAACAAGCTGCTCAGCGAAAAAGGTGCTGGGGCTACCTTTGCCAAGAACAACAGGGAAGATGCGTATGCGCGCGAACGCACCGTTGGCAGATTGTCGTCTTACAAGAAAAAACCGTCGACTGTGGCGGAGGCGGCAGCTGCGTACGCGGATAATAATTACCAGCTTCTCGACCGCGATCCATTGATCGATGGTGATGTTTATGAAAACGAGCGCAGGTCGTCCTTGTTTCTTGATCAGCGCAAACCTTCTCAGCAGGAGCGCCACATTGGCATTGCTGTTTTCAAGGAACGCGAGGCGTACGACCCGACCTCGGAGCCAGTAGAAGGAAGCTCGATGCGCTATCTGGGGTACACTGATGTTGCCAGTAGGGGAGATAAGAGACTTGAAACTCCAGAGCCCCGGAGGATTGACACCAATTGGCGTCAAGCCATGGCAGATGCCAGTTTGGTAACATCAGATTCTGACCCTGTGCAAGACATCTTGTTGCTAGCCAAAAGTATTTCACATCTAACACCAGAAACACAAGATCTCGTCATGCGCCAGGTTATTGCCGAAAGACAGGATCAAACAAAACGCAGGGTGGCTGCACAGGGACGGCAAGAAAGTCGCTTCATTTAGACAGACAGGTTTTGACAAGTTTTTTATCAACCACTTCAAAACTGTATTTTAATTCTAATAGGGGACGTGTGTAGTAGTTTACATGTGTGGAACAAAGGCAAGTCCAGATTTTACTTTTTATGACGAATTACAATCACTACCATTTCCATGATTCGTACATGTATATTTATACGCAACCTGTATGTACCTTTTCCATAACTGTAGAGCTTTTTATTTTCTATTGTCAATCAATCATCTAGTTTTATTAACTAGCTAATAAGTAAACCATCCCTGAATGGTGTCAGGCAGGATACAAGCTGCCACAGCTTTAAACTGAAAAATGCAGGTTACATTTATTTGACCAAGAAATATTTGAGCGACGCTTTTTTTTTTGATAATCTTAAAAGAGGTAAAGAGACGTTACAATAATCCACAAAGGAAATTGGTATAAAAATAATTTCTATAACAAGAATTAGTCAGAATTAGTCTTTGTAAAATTTTGGTTTTTTTCAAGTATGTATGAAAAAACATTTTTTATTTGAACAATAAAACGCCAAACTCTTGAAAGTGACATAAACGTCACTGTAGACAAACAATTTGATACTATTTTTTTCATTTTGTCTTTACTCCTAATTTTTACATGGTTATAATTATGCCCATGAGGCTAATGGTTAAGATATAATCCAGCAGCAAGCACTAGTTCAAGTCTCAATTTATATCTCGTGATATGTATGTGTCACTAAGGGAGGGCTTGAAGTCTGTACATATAGTGAATAAATAAGAAAATTAATGAAAAATATTTTTTTATTTTTAGGCATAACATATTTTGGATTGTCTATACTGAAATCATTTTTCGGCAGGAGTATCATTTGCGACACTGCATTGCACCCAATAATCCTTGCTACACATCAAAACTAGTTAAAAGCATCAGTTCTCACATAAATGATAATCTCTTCCATTTTTTTTACACTTATAAATTTCTATCGATTTAGTTTTTATTTATTTCCGCATGAAATATTTGTTTGCTTGCATGTTCAATTTTTTTTTACCTAGCATTAATTTATTACATAACATTTTGCATTTATTTAAGCAGTTATCCTAGACTTGCTTTTCTCGCATTTGAAGCTTGTGCTTTGTTAATAATTTGATAAAAAATGTATTTTCTATAATTACGTTAATAGTGCGTTTCTTTTATCTATTTGTTGGTCTAATCATGATATATGTTTATAAATGTTTACTCTCGTTTTTTTTTTTTTTTTTTTTTTTTTTTTTTTTTTTTTTTTTTTTTTTTTTTTTTTTTTTTTTTTTTCTTTTTTTTTTTTTTTTTTTTTTTTTTTTTTTATTATTATTTTAAAAGTTCTTGTAAGACATATTAAACATTAATGACAGGAAAATTGAATGCTTAACATAATTTTTAATTTTTCATCAGTTGAATCGTGCATGATTGGTTTGAAAATAGCAAAGGATAAAAAAGATGCACTGATCTATAATAATAAGTATTGGAGTAATAAATTTGACCGCTCGTCAACGCAATTTCATGGTGCATGGTTGCTGCACGTAGTTTAAACAGAAGCCTCGATTACCGTAATCGTTGGGCGCTTCGGTCCCATCAGAGTGAAAGTACAGCCGGAACGGCTTGACCGTACCTGTGAGAACGAAATTTCAAATTAAAATCGTAAATATTTATGAATAAATTCTATGCACAACAATAAGTATAATGAAGTCATGATTATGCGCGTATAAAAAACTTCATTCAAAATAGCATTTTTTTATCGTTACGAGCCAAACTTTTTTTTAATAAATTTTGAAAAATAGCGCGAAACGTATCAGTACGTTAGCCGCAAATGAGAAAAACAGGTCAAAAATAGTAGTTTTCGTCACAAATGTGCATCTCTCCAGGGCGGTCCCTGATAGGCCCAAGGGCGCTTGTGAAGCAATCCCTGGTCGGATGCACATGATACAGGTATACTTACCATACTATTGGGTACCGTGAGTGGGACCACTGGTGGCGCATGCTGTTTTTCCTACCGATGGTGTACCAGAGTTGCAAAAGTGCCCGAGGTAGGAAAAGGTCGTTGTATTTTTAAATGATATCACAAGCAGTATATACAGGGACATCAATAAATGAGTTTTCTTTTTAACTGCGTATTCAAAATTCAAATGGCTGCAGGTACACGTACGCGAAATACCCTAGAGCTGCGGATTGCGGAATAGCCCATGGAAATGAGAGAAGTCTTTTCGGCATCACTGTGAGAGATTTTTTTCATACTTTAGAAAAATCACGGAATGTATGTTCTCCACCGTATATATATACTCAAATTTTTCACACCCGGTAAATTATTGCATACATCGGGTCGAATGGTCGACTTTTTGATTTTCTGAACCATGATGATAAGAATTCAACTGTTTCGTATTTGAAAATGTCAAGTACTATATCGTAAAATTTTTCGCGAACATTACATACATTTTAATACAACCAGTTGCAACGATAAACAATTATCAAAATCATGATGATCAAGTTGATCCGCTAATGTTCAAAACGTTTTAAAACTATTTTTACAACATTTCTTCTAAACGCCTAGTTTTTTTTCAACTTCTACCGTTTAAGTGGCAAATTTTCAGCCTTACATTAGTTTTAGAGTATGGACGAGGAGTGTTTGTAATCCGAAGTAATCTAAATGGATTGGAAAAAAAATAAACCAGCTGGACAAAGTCAAGTGTAAAGTAAAAAAGTATAAATATGCAAGTTATACACACTGATGATGGAGGTAGAGTTGACGGAGGCCTCGGTATTGAAGGCGCCACCACAGAAGCGATCGACGCATGGCACTTGAGTGCCCGGTAATCGGCCCGCGCTCGCTGCACACGGTATCAAAAGCCAATCGTTTTGACAGGACCTGTCGACCATAGCTGTGAACTGGCCATTTAGCGTGTTGCCCGAAAGGCTGAAGCTGCGTCTAGCTTGCTGCAAAGCCGAACTTGCGAATCCGACGCTATTAATGCCACTCTGCAGCGTGCCCACTGAAATTATTATTATTGTCGACATGAGAAAGGCACCTTTTTTACATATTCTCGTCAAAATCGCGCAACGACGACATGCTTTTTTAAATCTAAAAGTCATTGAATCTGTTATTACCGTCATCGCAGACCATGTACTGGATGCCACAAAAGTTCCGCTCCATCCTGATGCAGATGCTGTAGTCTTGGTTTGAGAGCTGTAGGCCAACGTTGGAGTCGTAATTAAAGGACTTGACTTGGCCGGAGACGCCCGTGTAGTACTGGAGGCATCCCTCTTCGGCCCGGAAGATGCTGCTGCAGGCTATTTGGGCGACGCGCACTCGCCAAGAGCGCTCGAAGCCGCTGCCGCTCGTCACGAACGACAAAATAACCGGATTCGTCGGGCCAGTGCCGACGTCAATGTACACTGTAAATATTCATTCACACTTTTACTTTGCTGCTGCATCCTGATGCGTCCATTTTTTAAGCTATTTTTCATCATATTTGTGCCAATATTCGATGATGAGACTCAAACAGTATATAAACTTTATGTTGCATCATTAGCAATGAGGTTTATTATATTATTATGCGGATTTAACGATACCTTGGCTCAATACAATATGCCTCATATATCAAGTTTGAAAGTTGTTGATGTGGTTTCAATTAAATTAATCATAAACATTGGCGAGAAAAAATTGTAGAAGCAGCAAAAGGCAGTGCTTATGGTAAATAATATTGATGATGAAAAATAATTCGTTATTCTCGACCCACTGTGATTGCCGTTGTTGTTGCCGCAAATCGGCGAGACCGGGTTGCCTCCGGATACGATAAACTGATCGTACGTGCAGAGGTTGTTGACACTCTCTGGGCCACGCACGTTGAATTGCACAAAATCCAATCTACAAGGGTGCGTACACGCACAAACAAAATTTAGCTTTTTTTTATTCTATTTTGATTCCTCTAAATATATTATAATACTAATAATACCAGCACAAGATAAGCATTGTATCATGTTGAAACAATATGAAGATAACGCGGGATTACCTAAATTGGCAGACATCGGGATGCGATTTCAAAACGGTCAGCTGGCAGGAATCCGTTGCGTCGAAGTTGGACGGGTAATTTGGATTGACAAAGTACGTATTGTTGTCGTACGTCGACTGGCCACAGGTCACAGTAACTGCTCGGAATCGAATACTTATATTCATAATACTGACTGTATAATAATAATAATGCACGAGAAATTAATTACCAATACAGCAGGCCCCGTAACCATTGGCGCACGGCCCGCTCGAGAGACCTCCACGCTGGGCACACTCGGCTGGGGAGATGCAGGTACCGTTTTCACCCGACAATCCCGCGCATATGTTGTTCTCGAAGCGCACCAGCGTAAATAACGACAAAACTGAGCAATACGCGTAGAAAACAAAATAAGGATTGGACTTTTTTATTTTCCCAACTCAAATGTGTATATTGTCTACACCCAAAGACTCACGTCTTTTATCGCGGCTGATGGGCGTTCTCTGAGGTGGTTTGGGTTCTTGAAGCCGTCCATCGCCTGCAGGTGTCTGCCAAAATGATTTGGGCCGTTCTCTGGAACCTCGGCCATGTTTTACTCTACGTTTTTCAGCTGCTTTCTGCTGCTGCTGCTGCTGCTGATCTGCCAATACGGCGATAGTCATCATCAGTTCAAGAATGACGTGCCAGTGCATTTCAGAAACGTCTCTGAATTCAAACGATAAAAAGCAAAAACGAGGCAGGAAGAATCGAAAATATGAGCCACTTGAAAATCCTCATGCCTGCACTCGCGCGAGAGCGTGGTGTAGGTAGGCTGCGCGACTGAATGGTGTATAATGTCTCCTCCTCGAGTGTACTTTTACTTTTATATGTACTGACAAAACCGCGTGTCGGCGAAGGATTTTATTATTTCATTGTATTTTATTTTAATTGGTACTTGTTGTTGTTGCTGTTGTTTGGAGAGAAAAGGAGAGGCGAGCAAGAACTTGGATGGAAAGTTGGTGAGTTGACGGTTAATTGGCCAAAACGAGATCGCTGGGACTGTATATATTCCTAGCTCTATATAATAAGTACTGCGGGTGCTCGAAAAAGCGTGAAAAACGCTTGACAAACTGAGAAAAAAAAGTTCACTTATTGTCGCAGAATAAGTCATAAAAAAGTTGTTTGCTTCTATAAATCATCGTCTATCTTTTTATTTTCATACATGCAGGTACAGTAAATTTTCCTATTTTTACACTCGTCTTACTTCTACGATAATATTGTGCATAAAATTATTCTTAACTTTGCGGTCATTTTATTATTTGATTGATCAATAAATTGTATCAAAGATTATAACCCAATTATAAATTGGAGCATGATGAACGACACTTATTCATTGATGATAAAAAATCGGATTTCAGTATTCCATGCATCGGCATTCTTTATTATTGATGCAATACCCACTGGCCCCTTGAAGTAATTCACACTGTTGCAAACATTGTGGTTGAAGGCAGACTAAACAAATTCGTCAAATTTGTTAGTTTTCAGCAGCTCTGAACAATAAAAAAAATGCGTGTACGCGTATCAGGCAAATTACTTACCACCTACAACAGCCGTGAACAGCTGAATAACAAAAAATAATATAAACAAGAAATGTGTAGCTTTCATTTTCTGAGGCAAGAAATTTCCCGTCAAAATTCACTTGACTGAAGTTCATTTACAAAAATTTACTTCATATATACCTCCTTTGGTTCAATATTAATGGTCATGTTGGCGTCATTATTTGGTAAATTTTTAATAAACGACCATTGTATGTACCACGCTGCGTACTTGAACGCTCTGCTGAAGCGAAAACGTATATTGGCAGCTGTATTTATTTTTTAGTAATACAATGACCTTGATTTTTATTCTTTACCAGTTATGAATTTCAAGCTTTCTTCGGTCTTGGCAAAAAAAAAAAAAATTTTTTAAGTTTTAAAAAAATTATCTCGACAATTATAATTATTTAACTTTTTCAATAAGCTGACAGGTTACTAGCGTGCGAGAGTAAACCATGTGCTGCATATCCATATACACGTGCAACATAGACATAATGCCATGTAATAGATGAAATAATTTTTTTAAACTAATTTTTTCATCATATGAATTAGAAAGTAGAAAATAATTTATATTTTTGAGCTGACTGTGGCTGACCATAAGTGAAGACTTGGACAGCTCAATTTTCCATCATTTACTTTCCACTTATCCACATAAGATTTGGAATAGTTTTTGCTAACTGTTCCGTACAATATTATACAATTCTATAGAAGACAATATTATCAACCACTTCTACATCTTCAATGTGAAAGCAGAAAATGTGCACGAGACTTTACTGTCAAATGACACGCAAAATTATCAATACTTTATTCATTAAAATTTATTGTTTCATAAGAAAACAAAAAATAAAAATTTCCATTTCCACCGGGAAAAAAAAGAAATATTCGCTTGAGCGCTAAAAACGATAATAATTTGGGTCACTATCACAGGTAATTGAGGCAACACTTATCTCGTGCGAATCATTCAGAAAATTTAATTTTTCTCCCTAGTTATTTATATTTTGCTGCTGTACGGGCGAAAGTAAAGTGACAGTTGAAAGAATCTCTTTTGCACATAATAAGTGACATTAAACATTCGTTACAGGCGAGTATGATTGATGTTAATTATATTACCTTGAGAGAAACAGTAAGAAAGCAAATGAAAATTACAGTTATTACAATATTACATGGTATACAATACTATAGTTGATTAAAAAAACTTTATGGGTCTTTTAAATCGTATATGTGTACATACTTGTAACTCTGGTCACCACTGTGCGTATATAGTATTTTCATGCATTTATTTCGATGTGTATTATAAATACAGCGCAAGTATGCATGACAGCAAAAAAATTCAGTGTCGCGAAAATAAATGTAAATTTTTGGGCAATTAAAAAAGTTTTCTATAACGACCGATATTCCTGACTTTATAACTCTTGAAAAAGTTTATTTCCGTTTTTTATCATATTA
Source organism: Copidosoma aretas (assembly GCA_030522625.1). NCBI lineage: Eukaryota > Metazoa > Arthropoda > Insecta > Hymenoptera > Encyrtidae > Copidosoma > Copidosoma aretas. Next base: position 9,509 of record JAPYYV010001091.1, read on the forward strand.
ACGACGTATTGTTTATCTAAAGAATTTCCTACTGCACGTGGCCACATTGAAAAGCATTCGTACTTGTCGTAATTTAATTACAAACTACACCTACTTAAAACTATTTCGATCTGAATAAGTGAATACTAATAATTTGGATTATTATATTCAGTGTGACATAATTTGTATTCTTTTAATACGCAACCAATCGCTTTAAACGAGAGATTTTTCACTAATTTAAATTAAAAGAGTACATACTTGATTATTTACCAACATAAAATAAGACGCCGAGTATTTTAATTCAACTACATTATGATATCTGTTTCATTCCCCCTTATTGCGCAAGAATAAACGCTTTATCGCGAATTGCATCACTACCTTTCGATAAAACGTTGATAAAATACCGTTCATTTTTATACCGATTGCATTTTGTATACCATCCATGCAATTTGTCAATACACAGTCATTACCGATCATAACTTATAAGTATAGCGCGATGCCATTACAGTTTCTTGTCCAACAAAATGCACATATCTCAGTACATTAAAGGTAATATATTACCTGTATAGGTAATGTACTGAGATCTGTATACACATGTATACATATATATCGTGTGTACACATGTATATATCATAATTGTATGTATAAGTATATACAAATGTATTTATATGTATGTACACTATGCGGTCATAATATATTCACGAACTGGGCGATAAGTACAGCATTTGCAGCAGGTTTGCGCATTGAGTGTCGCTGAAGCGGGTATTACACAGCTGCTCGCACCTAACCTTACTTACTTTAACACGTCCAGTGACACTTCGTGAATATATGACCGCATTGTGTACGTTATGAGAAAAAAATAGTACATTTCCTACCTAGGGCAGAAAATACGACTACCGCGTCCGAAGGGCGCGGTTGTTGTATATTTATGCCCGAGGTGAGGACAACATTTTTTGTACCGAGGCAGAAAGTGATTACGAGGGCCGAAAATGCGTCCCAAGGGCAGAAAGGCTCTGCCGCACTTTCTGCCCTAGGTAAGAAAAAAAATTTATATAATACGTTGGGGTAAATATATGTGTCTCATTGGCTATTGATTACGCATACGTAGAAAAAATTACGCAAAAAAAAAGGAGACAAATTGGATATTGAACAATTTTGTTTAGTCGTGAAGCGAATGAAAGACAAGGTCTGTTCATAAGAAATATAATAGTTTGATGAGTGTATAAATATATAAACAATAGAGGATGGCAATATGCAACGTTTTCATCGTCGTTGTCGTTGTAGGGTATAACTTACTGATGCCTAAGGCAAACGAAGCAAGCCTCATGCGCCGATGCAAAATTGCTTCCCAAACAAATTCCACAAATGGGGCAGCGATGCAGCGCGTCCCGGAGCACTTTGGAGTAATATGGAAGGATGCACAGGCTATGGAAAAAAAAAAAAAAACGTGGCGCGTTTCTCAGTGAATTTATGACCTCTTGTTGTACCATTTTTCTCATTTTTTTTTACTTTATGCACCTCATTTAAACTTGTAAAAATGAAAACTTTTCGTCTCGTCTTGAAATATTAGAATGTGATTTCGAAAAATTGCGTAATCCTGTTTCGATAAGCAGTTTGAGTCTTGCGAGACTATTATAATTGCAAAATTAATATTATAAATTATGAATATACGTGTGCGCTATTGATAATACACTTAAAAGTAGAAAATTATTTTCGTTTGTATGCATGGTTGTTAAAAGCGGATAGATTCATTATTGACAGCAGGACGTGTTTAATCGTTATACTTTAAAGGATCAAAGAAGATTTTTTATTTATTTTGATGAAGTTAATCTCTTGAAGTTTTTTTCTCGAACATGTTGTGAACCTTTGTGTGAATATCAAAGTTCACGTACAGATTTAAGTATAATATATGTACTGCAAACATTTCCAATCCAGACTAAATATAAAAGGTACTTTTTTTTAAATCGCGATTCACGGTGCGCATATAAATATTGCGGTACCGAAAAAAGCGATAAAAACTACTTTTTTCTCGCCTTTATTCCAAAAAATCGGAATAAGCAGCAGTAAACTCACCAAACTGGCAATAACAACAGGGCAAATAAATGAGTTATGCTCGTGGTGCGCCTTTCGACTACAGTTTCAATGCCGCAAAGGCAGTTTGGACACGTCATCGTGGCTGGGTCCTTTCGTAAAAACGTGTGCTCTATTAGAAATCATGGAAAAAAATAATGGAATTAAAAAAATTAGTTGAACAACAGCGATTTAAATTGCCAAAAGAAGTAACTGTTGATTAATTTACCGCGTAAAAATAAAACTAATCTTTTGGGGCACGTCTGGCCAGCTGAGAAGTCGCTCCTGACTCTTTCGAGCTTATTATTGAGCTGCTCGTCTTCCAAATTAGTGCCGGCTGGCATCCTGTGCTCTGGGTGATGGGCTCTTCTTCCATCATGATTTTCTTCCTCCATGCCGTTTCTCTCGACCTACGTCTGTTTCCATACGAACGAAATAGGTAGTTTGCGCTAATTTTCAAATTTCAATTTTCAGCTGGGCTAATACGATTCTAATGAGGATTATTTTTAGGATGATACTGCATATGATATAAATAATAATGATAATAATAGCGTGGAGCGTGATTTGGATCAAGACTCTCGAGCTACTATAACAATACGAACAAAATGGGAGCAATATACCCATTGAAATAAAAATCAAAATAAAATTGTAACAATATATAGTTATCCTATAGTACCTACTATTATAATATAGATGCCAACAATAAGCACGTATAAGTGATTGCGACAGGCGAAGGATGAACCAACAAATAATCCCAGGCACTTAATTTGCTGGTTTTACGAAAAGTCGATCGCGATAAAAGAGCAGAGTATTTTTGTATATTTATGTGTAGGGACAGTTGATTTTAAAATCTTAACAATTAAGCGACAGCTTTTTATCTTCTTTGCTACTTACTTATATTGAATCCAGTGTCGCATTATCACTTAGCGTACAGTCTAATACTGCGGTAGGTAATAAATAGTTAAATGATTTTATGTTTGAGGCCATGGAAACCAACGAGAACTTGAATTTGAAGAAGAATCGCGTCACGTTTAACCTTGATTTGAATCTCGGTCTCATCGTTCATTCACTACCCTATATCATCACCAACAAGACACCGGCCACCGATTGAACCGCGGGTTTGAAGTGAACGCGACTCAACGTGCTTTAATTCGTTGAGCGGGAAATATGAAATCCACTAATGAGAGAGGTTACATTATCGGAACTGGCCAATAGGAATCAAATTTTTTAATTTCCTGCTCAAATAATTAAAGGACGTTCAGGTACGAAGAACCTCTGCAATCGCATTTCACGATTTCACGTATTCGCCTTGTATTCGCGAATTTTAATTTTTGAGCCAGTTAGAACAATTTACGTTTGTAAAATGTGTTTTAAATACAATATTTTCATTATTCATGCGCAAACACAGCTATTTACATACCTAGAGCGGTAAAGTAAACAATGTCCCAGATCGCATGTTTATTGTCACTTGAGGCGAAGCCGAGGGGGTCAAACATGCGATCAGAGGCCGTACCATGTAACTTTTTCAGCTTTGTCAAAAAAATCTGGGCAAACCAATTTGTCTCTTAAAGTCACTTCATGCCGTCTTGAAGATGAGAATTTGCTCGTCCAGATCCATATGTTGAAGTTGGGAAAAGTTTTATGGTTCGACCCCCGCGGTGGTAGTGCGTAACTTTTAGAAAAGTTTTTTTGACTAAATTTTGTCCACTGCACATGCGCAGAAACCAATTTTCGCCTTTTGCACGTATAAAAAGGGGTTACGCACTACCACTCCAGAGATTGGCATTTGATTGAATTTTGATAATGTCATGTGATAAATTAAATACGCTTATCTATGTTGTCTATAAAATTTGCTAATACTACATAAATAATTATTGTATCATTTTCTGAAACTAAATTAATCACAGAGTATGAAGTGAACATTTAGCTCACCCAGACTCTCCCCGACCGTCCCTGGGGCCTGGGATCATCCAGTGGGAGTGGGATGTAAGACGAACAAACCTACATAGAGTGACACTATACACTAACCTGACTAACCTCTGTATTTTAAACATGATCCCAGTTCATGCTTGTTTTTAAATAATATAAAAGTGAAAAATCTCTATAAAGCACTGTGCGCGTTGTATTTGCTCACGAATTTAGTTTATTTTCTTCACGTTTCACTTTCGAAGCGATTTCGATTGAAACATGCTAATGGATGGTATTAAAAAAGAAGCTGAGGATGAATTAGCGCCTCCGAACAAAGTTTCCATCAAGGGTAAAAAAAAAACAAGATCACGTACAGCTTCAGAAACTTTTACAGCTTTCAAGAAAAAGCCACTTTCGAGCATAAAAAAAAGGAAGCAGAATTACGATCCAGAAGAGGAGGCTAGGTTAAAACGAAATTTTATAATTCTAGGCTTAACCATGGTGAAACGATTCAATTTTTTCTTTTAAGCTTCATTTCTATTCATTAGATTGGAGCAATTGGTCTTTGGTGATCCCAGTGCCATACTAGAAAATCTGAAGGGTAATTGCACCAAAACTGAGGCTGTTGAAATAGATAGTGATACAAACAATGAGAAGTCTGAAGATGAAATCCCCACAAAAGATTCCAGCTTTGATAGCATCATTGGTGAAGATGACAGTGACGACAACAATGCCGAGGATAACGATGAATCGTTAGCCTCTATTAAATCTGAAAAGGAATCTATCATTGACAAAGACTTTGAAATTCGCTCGAATGCTGCAGCCTGGGTAGATGACGATGATGATGTACTGTATGTTTGTAATGTTTATACATAGCAAATTGTTACCGTAAGAATTTTGTTCACTTGCAATTTTTTTTTACTTTTCAGTGTTCAAGATGCTTTGAAGATGCAGAATCGCAAATTGCCCAGTGGAAGGCCAGAAACAACATACAACGAGTTGTTGAATCGCAAATATGCTTGTGTGACAGGAACACCAAAGTGGGCAAAATTACATCAAGAAAAGAACGAAGGGTCTGACGACTCTGATGATGAAGTTTTAAAGGTAATAAATTGGTTTTTTGGAATCTTAGCAAATATTTACATGAAGTATATAATTTTATGTTCTGCAGCACAGTAATCATTTAGTGCCAAGAAATGTTCAATCTTTACCAAGACAAAAGATAGATCTAAAAGTCCTTTCTAACATAAATAAGCAAACTCGTGTCGAAGGCTCATACATAAATTCTGTACAATTCCATCAACAGTCGACAGTTGCGCTAGTTGGAGGATCCTCTGGTACACTTTCTCTATTTCAGGTGAGTGAATTGAATATAGTTTTAAAAAAATTGACGCTGTAAATATGTCAACGACTCTTTTTATACCTTTATACCTGCCAAAGATCGATGGACGAGAAAATAACAAATTACACAGCATAAAGTTCGAAAAATTTCCAATTTATTGTGCTAAATTTCTCAACGAAGGCACAGAAGTTTTAATTGGGTCAAACCCTGCAAAAAAATCAAATTTATTAAAATCGCACTGTTTTTCATATAATTTGATGAGTGGAACCACATTGAGGATTACTTTACCTCACGGCATAAAAAAAATGCAGGTGATAATTGTATTCATGATAATTAAGGAAGTTGACTTTTTTTTACTTGTTGCTGTATCGATGATTTATTTTTATTCATCAGAAATTCGAGCTATCACCGGATGGTAAAATTATAGCTGTTGTTGGAAATTTTGGAGAAATACATTTACTAACTAGCAACACCAAAGAGATGATTGGCACATTGCAAATGAACAAATCGTGTTTGTCACTTGCTTTTACTCCAGATGGCAGCAAACTTTTTACTTACGGAGGTAAGTAAAAATACAACCATATTAGATTCGTCAATTTTTCAACATTTTACCATCAAAGCTCTAATTGGAACAAAATTTCAGAAAGTGCAGAAGTATATGTATGGGACGTGCAGTCGCGAACGTGTCTAAACAGAGCTTATGACGAGGGTGCTGTAAACGGTAGTTCAATAGCGATCTCGCCTGATGGTCGATTTCTGGCAATGGGTAGCAAACAAGGTGTAGTTAACGTCTACGAGTCAAAAGATATTCTTGATCAAAAAGCCCCAACTCCTGTTAAAAGGGTTTTAAATCTCACTACGGTTATTACACGGTTAAAATTCAATCCTACTAGTGAAATTCTTGCTATGGCATCTGAGCAAAAAGTCAACGCTTTCAGAATGCTCCACCTGCCCTCGTTTCAGGTATTCTCCAACTTTCCAACGAATAATACGAAAATGTTTAATCCAATTGACATCGATTTTTCACCAGCAAGCGGTTATATGGCTCTTTCGAATAATCGCGGATTCGCTTATTTGTACAGGCTCAAACATTATGGAAATTATTAAATCAAACGGTTCTTGTTGATATTTCTAAGCAGAAAGTTGGTTAATTGTATTTCTTACGATGTTAATAAAAATAAAAACATTAAATTCCTCAAAGAATAAAAAATGATTTCTATTATTCTCAAGCTCGTAGTTACATTGTAACATCTTTTATTGATCCATACTTTTATTTGCAATGCAATACATTATTTAACATTAGAAATAACAATCAATAGGTGCTGTTTTTGTGTGACAAAAGTATCGTTGTACGTGTACAAATTTTAATCACTGTACAGATACTAACACCAAATAATATAGTCCCTTGTTAGATTCCAACACTTGACACCCAGATTTCTTTTTCAAGTTACTATTTGTACAATACATTGGGTCTCTACTAAATATAAGCCGAACATATAAATCGTAAAACAAAATAATTTCTCGACTTTTTCTTTTGTGAAAAATTATGAGAATCATTAGAAATACAAGAATTGATTCAGCCTCAATTAAAGAAAAATCGCACGATATTTTTTGGCTCACAAAAACTATTGATTTCGATGAGACTTAATGTCTTTCGAGTTAACAAACAAAACTTTGAAAATTGAAGGAATAAGATTACTGTTGGTAGAGAAAAGACAGTTGGAAAAAAGGGCAAAACACTTGTTACTATAACACCATATAATTTGACCATGTTATACATGGTAATATAACATAATAGCCCAAAGTGGAGTGTATAAGCCATAGTTTTAATTAATATGATTCTAAGATTGTTTTGATATACTCTTCTGATGTAAACTATAAATTTTCTACAAGTAATGCATGCGACATTTTCTTTTTTTTTTTTACTTAGCTTGATCACATGAGGCTCAACTTACTTTATCGAGTATTCAATTAGTACAACATGATTGCATTTTAATGCAATGTACAAGCGATTATTCCAAGTGAGATGAATATTGCTTGAATTAAATATTTATACAAATACGCCATAGTAAAAAATAACGTATACCAGCATGTAGGGGTGGCAGGTGTAAAATTGTGTGTACCTGCCGTTACTTTGGCACTTTCACTAATACAGGCAGAACGAAAGTATCCATTATATTTCGTATACAGTAGTGCACCATTGCCCATCACATAAAAAAGCCTATTTAGCCATACTAAGGTAAGACATGCTTTGATACAGACAGGAATTGAAAATACAAGAACTCTGTTATTAGTCCATGTCATTCTCGACCCGACGTTCCCTTGTTCGATATATAGGATCAAATGAACTGTAACGATGATTTTTATGACAAGTTATAGGCTGATACAAATTATGCACTGTCAGTTGTACATCATATGCATATATGCATATAATGCTCATGTTAAAAAGTGTCCACACCTTTTTTTTTTTTAAACAAGAGTAGTATATACTAAGAAAGTTACATATTTTGACAATTTGCCTTAAACAAAAGATAAAGCACTGTAAAATATTTTTCACAAATTCTCATGGTTTTTTAAGAAAATTTGGATTACTTGAAAATTACATATTTTTCAACATATATTCTATTCAAAATTGTCTCTACTTCGATCGAATGAAAAAAAAAATTGTTGATCAAACATATAAGAATTTTTAATTTTCTTGTAAAGGGGCTAGTCAAAAATAAAGTATTCTGACCAGCTTGTTATAAAACTGCACCTTTGTATCCAGTAACACTTTTACTGAACGGAACATTACTTTTCCTGTTTAAATACTGATTTTTCCAAGCTAATTAGAAAATTTCATATCTGCAAAATTGAGAACTTGTCACCCTTGCTAGCGAGTACAATTATTTTTCTCACCATCATGATTCAACATTTTTTTTCTTAAGTATCTAAAACTATGTCAAAAATGACAGTGTCAATATGGAATATTACGCGTTTATATGATTGAGGAAACAAATATAAAAGGTGTAAAGATTTAACAATTATAAAGAACAACATGTGTCAATATTCGCGGAGTAGATTCATTATGAATGGAACCTACACTGTCGATACAGGATCGTTTTCAACATCAATCTTTGCAGTCTCAGTTGGGACCTATTGTCAATAAACGATTTTTCTGAGACCTTCAGAGCTGCCGATACTTTACTGACAATTATAATAATAATTATTATTGCTATTATTATTATTTTATTAATATTACAGCGCGTGATTTTTCTTTCTTTTGGCCATTGGAAGATCTTTTTTATAAGTCAGGCAATAAAGTTGACAGATTAAGAAACTATTAACTGATGGATTGCGTGGCTCGTTAAAAATGAAATATACTTTAGAAAAATCGGAGGAAAAGCTTTTGATCCTATGCCCTCGATGGACTTAGAACTGACTGCAGGTTTCATGTCACCTTCTTCTTTGTTGTCTTTTTATTTCGAGGCAACGTGGCAAAGCTTGAAATCTGAAAACAAGTTTTTTTTCATTTAATATTCATCATTTTAAACAAGTAAAGCTTGAAACGAGAACAAAATTTTGTAATTAGAGTCAGAAATCATTAGGATTCACTCGGATTAATTGTAAAACTGATAGATGTTTCACACATGAGAGGGAAGAAAAACACGTATTAACAGAGTACGTATAACACAAAATCATGAGTAAAGTAAGCATACACGATGGACTGTAAATGAATCACTCCAATTAGTTGGGACATCACACTGCAAAAAATTATTGACACAATTTACCCGTTGACTATTCTGCAACGCTCATTCTCAACAAATAATGTTAACAAGAGCAGTAACAGAAAGACAATAAAAGATGTCTGGTTATAGAAGAGGTAGAATAGTATAAAAACCATATGTATGGATGTAAGAGATGTTGTGCAATTATCCTTTTATCTTTCATCTATAAGCGATGATCTGTATCGACGTCGCCATCCCCGAAGGCAGTGCTCTTTGTCAGCAGATCAGCCATCAACTCATCGCCTCGATTGTCCCTGACGTTATCGTGACTGCTGGATCTGGATGTTAAACTACCCCAGTCCTCTTCACGCTCTTTATGGAAGGCAGTGTGAAAGATGTTCTTGGGAATGGTAAGGAGTTTTGAGAAGCTTTCACGAGCCGCGGTCTTTGCGCTCGGCTTTTTACGTCGCTTCACCTCTGCACTAGCACCCTCACCTGCATCATCAGAGTTGACAGTGCTGGTAAAGCTCTTGACCGTTTCGCCAGTTTTTATAACCAAAGTTGCTTTCAGGGGCTTCTCTTCGACTATATTCTCCTCCTGCTCATCTTCGTCTTCCTTGCAGGCCAACGGCTCTGGAACTCTTGGAGCTGGTCTTTTGTGATACTTGCCGGCTCGCTCGCTGCTGTCTGAGCTGCTTCGAGAAGTGTCGGCGCTACTATTAATGTCCAAAAATTCGAACGAAGAACGGAGATTGTCTACTTCATTAATCAGAGATATATTCTTGTTTTCATGATTCTGCTGCATTGGTTCCCTTGATTCTTCTAAACACCTTTTATCATTGTCTTTGGAGGTTTTGTTTTCTTTATTGTCCATATTGATAAATTTATTCTTCTCTTTGGTGGCCAAGCAAGAAAAATCATCCGCTTTTAAGGTGGAACTGTCATCATCATCTTCAGAATCAGAGCTCAATAAACAACTTTGACGCTGTTGATTTTTCAATACCGCGAGATAATCCGCGTTTTGAGATAAAAAGGTCAAAAATTCAAGAGTTTGGTGGAAAGTTAGGAAAAATGCGGGATTCCTGAGAACAGGCTGCTCGGCACAAATTGTGAGTTCTTCGTCAACCTCTGTTTCTCCATTCTTCGAGTCATGGTTATGGAAATTTTCGATATTTACATACGCATGTATACTTACACCCATGTGGCAAATCTTAAAGAAAAATCTTAACGAAAAATATGACAAGAAATCGGAAAAAAAGAAAAATAATAAAATCGAAGAAAATTAAATAGAACAAAGTATTTATAAATCTAAAATGCAGTTTTTTACCTCGGGCAACTTTTTCGACGACGACCTGGTGACCTTTGGGCGGTTGCGGGCTCCCACGCTGGCAGTCCTGACAAGCGGCACTGGGTTCGGGCTCGCACTCTTATTTTGCGACTGAAGAGCTTCGCCGCTGCTATAGCCGCTGGATATGTCCTCGGACGATTTGACGTTCCTATATTTTTATATTGTAATGAGTACACGATTATTTTTATTATTATTATCATCATCAGCATCATCATCATCATAATATCAAGACTCACGTTAGACTACCGACTGTTGTTTCGCGGAGCCTCGATTGCCGCTTCAGCTCAACGTCGACTTCGGAAAAGTACATCTCGACACAGTTGCTACCAGATTGAGTCCTGCGGGGACTATATCCCCGACGACCACTACGATCACGGCGACAAAGTTCTGAAAAACAAACGCCCGTCTTGTTATATAATTGTAATGTCAGTATTATGCCGAAGGATCGATCTTGTTTTTAATCTACCATCTAGATCCACCTCGTCGGGTGAGTGCTCGCTGCTGTTGTGTCCCGTGTCTTCCTTCTCACCGGTCAAGTCGCTCAGACTGTAACTTTTCCGCAGCTGTTGGACTAGGCCACCGCCTCCCTGAAAGTTTTTAAAATTAGGTTTACCAAGTATTTATTTTCTTTGTCTCTTGGTATCTCCTGATCTTTCATTTTTTTTCCTCTTTTTTTTTTTCTAATAAATCATTTCATCTGTATTGTAGAATATAATGGATCAACATTATTTAAGTTATTCGAAATATTTGATTTCGTGGAATACTTGATGTGTAACATGTAAATGATGAATAAAATATAAAAGCAATAAGTAATATAAATTGCACTACTGGTATATGCATGCAGGTGAGTCGAGTAGAAAACAAAATAAAAAACTGAAAAGGAAATAAAGCTTACCGGAACGATAAAAGATTAATGTGTTATCGGCCTTCACCAGGGCTCAGCTTCTATATTTTTTCAATCCTCGAGTCTCGACAAGATATTGAAGATCATTTTATTTTTCTTTTAAACAATTTATTGGATTTTTCAAGCATATTTAGTATCAATCAGAAAAGAATTATTAGTTGAAGCCAATCAAAAATTATTCATCGTGTCATAAGGTTACGAAAAATTATTTCTCAGTCCTAATACTTGCACAATTATTTCAACGGTACGCGGCTTTATTATAATTTTGATAAATGAAAAGAATAAATGGTAATCGTTGTAATTGGATATCACGGAATAAGAAGCATGTGGATGTGAGGCAAAGTAAAATAAGGTCTCAAAAGATTAATAAAATGCATTTTTATTCATCAAAAAAATAAGAAATGATAATAATGAATTTTGAGGAATCAATAATCTTTGGGATTTTTCACTCAACAATCCTTAAACAAAACACACAAAACGACGTAAACGCAACCATTAACTGTGCGCATGATTAAATACATAATTGAGATATATCATGTGGTAATCTTAAACCTAAATATTTTTCGCTGCGCCTTTCAGCACTTATTCGGTAATAATTGACAAAATTTGTCTTAATCATTGCATCACTGATGGACAAAAATGTGCGCGAATATTTCGATGGAAATTAAAATTTGCATAAACATTATACTTTTATCACATTATTCAAGGCACACTCGTAAAGGCACGACAAAGGGCCACAGTGTATCTTACACTCTTGTTACAAAACACACTATCAGGCTATTTAAAGTCGTCGATACTAAATGAACATATTTTTTACGCATGTTATTATTGCTTATTATTATGATTGTATGACGATCGTAGAACAATTTAAGATCAGAAAAAGGAGTAACAACTATAACTATAAGTATATGCCTGCTGTGCTTTTCGTAACTATTCTTCATACATACATATATTTATAGATTTGATTTTCAATACATTAATTTTACTAATTCAGTCTTTTATGTGGATTCTTTATCTTCATCAATCACAGCAGTATCATGATTTATCTTGCGATTGTACGTGGAGCGGTAAAAAAAAAAAAAAAATACATCAACGGTCGAGATTATTTTCATCGGTTCTTTTCACTGTAGAAATTTCATTGATTTATCATAGTAAACCATGAGGTAATTTTTCAAATCATTTAATGCTATTCTTCATGAAACATTTTTTCGTTCCTATTCAAATGTATCAAAGTAAAACAATTATTCCCGTAATAATGAAAACAAAACCATCAGGAATGAAGTTTAATATCTATGATAAAATTGTTATCTATTTTCCATTGTGAATAATTTTTTAAATTTACTCGACTTTTTTTTTTTTAATTTCACTTGATACTCGCGGTAATAATTATTGTTTAGTCACGACAAAGATCAGCACCACTTTGGTCACGCAGGGAAAAACAGTAATGTATATTATATATAATTTCAACGGTTTCCTGCGTACTAGGAACAAAGTGTGGTGTTTGTGTGTAGTGTAAACACGATCGTCTGGAGAAAACGACTCGACAGTTTACTTGGCTGCAAGTTGACTAAAGCAAACGAAATAACTTCTCTCAAAGTTGAAAAGCAAACGAAGAGAGAGAGAGAGAGAGAGAGAAAATTAGGAAATAATGGTCAGTTCTACAAGTAAAATGGATAATAATAATAATAATAAAATAGCATCAAAGGAGAATTTTCCCAACTCCCTAGTCATCACTTATATCAGAATCAAAAAGTTCCTCTCGAGCCTGCCTGCGGGTCCTCGGCTTCCTGCGTGTGATCGAATCGTCGCGGATCCTCTTCTTTTTGGACTTGGGTTGCTGCACAGGCTCGGGCATCCTGAAAGTGTCCGCCGCATCGACGCTCTTGACCGTCGTGTCGTGTGAAGGCTCCAATTCTAGGTCCAGATCGTCCTCGGTGTCGGTATCGTCGACGAGCACAAAGCTTCTGGGCTCCCCCATGGACGACGACGCGGTCTCGGACTCTTTCTTAACGCACCTGCGTGTTCTCGCGGATTCGCTTGTCGTCGACGAGCCGTCCATCTCCGAGGTTGAGGCTTTGCTGCGGTTGGCTGAGCTGCAAAGCGCCGAGTCCGATTGGTTCGTAGCAACAACAAAGGCAGCACCACTCGATACGACACTCGGGATTGTCTGATTTTTCATCAGATTGGTTTATTTTTTGGTTTAGTTTTGGCTCGAGCGATTGGTTTTAAATGGTGACGCAGTATTTTTTTTTTTTTTCCCCATTGTTTTGTTTTAGTGGTTAGCGGAGATGATGCGGCGCACACAGAGAGCAACATTTACAATACGTGCAGATGTCGAAGGCGATGACGAAGGTGGCGTGGGTGATTTGTTTGGCAAACAAACAAAACGAACAAAAAAAAATAAAAGAACGCAAAAATATTAGTAATTCATCGATCCAGATAGAGGGGAGAGGGGGGGGGGGGGGGGCAGATATTATTTTATTTTGTGGTTGGGGGGGGGGGATTCTTACAATCAGGCAAGACCAAAGCCAACAATAATTGTAACACTCGGCAAAGATTAAACGTGTAATTATGCATTAATACTGTCTATTAGATTTTATTACTCTGTACTATTAGATTTTATTTGTTGTTGTCGTTGTTATCGGTTAGTTTTGAGACACGACTGCTTCACAAGAGAGGGCCTTATATTTTCTCCGAAACAAAAAGTGCAACCGTACATGAACGGTCTCTTTAGATCGGAGAAAATTTTTTTTGTTGAAACAGCATGATATCTGTACTAAATCGTTACGACCAGAAAAAAATACTCTCATCGACAATTGCAATATCGCGAAAAAGATAATGTGAAATCACAAGAAAAATATTTTTTTTTAAATTAATAACTTAGGTTCATGTGCATAGGGCTGAAGACTAATAAACTTGTCGTCTGTCAGAATTGCGTGACATTGCAGTGAATCAGACTATAAACGTGTAAAGGAATTGCGAAGGCAGTTTTGCCAGGATCATAACATCGGGAATATTACGTATGGCGTCAAGCTTATCGAGCGTCGTGTGCATGGGGACATTCAGTAAAGGTAGGGTAGAAAAACAAACCATTTTTTTTTTTTAACAACAAATGAATATATCGATAATCGGTATTCTCGCATGAGTAGGATACATATTAATTATTAACTGTAAATCGTGTAAGAAGAGTTTTGCCTCGATTAGCTTTTTTACACGTGACTTTAGTCATAGTTCACCTTAATTTCTAATGACACTGGGAGACAGTAAATAACCATCATCAGCTGACAATAAAAATCAAGGTTAACTACGACTGAAGCTACGTATTAAACTTTTATTCATGCCACTTATTGATCGAGGAAAAACTTTTCTATTATCACTACCGATGGATAAAGATCAATTTATTCTCGATTGATCGTTAAAAAAATAAAATTGTTTATTTTCCTATCATCATGCAACTCGCTTCACTCGTGCAATAATATTCAAACTCGTATGAAAATTTATTTTTCGACAAGTATATAGACATAAAAATTTCAACTTTCTCGAGAAGAAACAAGCTGTACTATAATTAATAATAGCATAGGTAAGTGGAAGTTTCAACTGCATTGGCAGCATTTTTTTTGGCTTGCCAGCTTGTTTTTTTTTTTACAGAGCGTTACATTTTTGTTTATAATCATATTATTAAATAAGGTACTTGCTCGCCACAGTCATGCCTCAGATATGCGAGAGGTTGTATAGATACTTTGCCTCATTTAAACTATTCATTAAGTATCGATTTTGTGCGTTTGCCAGTTGTTTTAGATATAAAGTTTTTAATAAATCAGGTAAAAAAAACACCTTTTTGAAAATTGCACAAGGCTAAGAAATTTGCTAGTTTAAATTATGCACAGTAAACCATGTACTTTGTTCTTTCTTTTAATCGTCACAATGATGTAACTACATTCAATGTAAAATAATAATTATAATAATAAATAACGATAAAAACGACAGTGATGATTATGATTATTTTCAAAATTCACATAAACTAAGATAAACATGAGAAGGACAACAGTGAAAAACAGTTTGATGAAAAAAAACTCAAGTCATAGTATTATACCTTAATGGCAGTCTGCATAAGAACAGTCGTGGCGTAGTTGACGCCTTTGGTGCCCAGCTGAAGAACGGCCGAGTAGCCCTGCTCGGTGGCACGGGCTATGGCTTCGTCGATTTCGGTCTCGCGCCTGCACAAAGCTGGGTGTACGAAGCGTCGGTACAATATACTCGAACCCTTGGTTGCGGGGCTTAGCAGCCATAGCACGAGAATTATCTTTATCTCGTAATAAAATGGGAACCTGTTGGTGAATTTATTCGGCAGAGTGTTATAAATTCTTTTACGAGTTTTACTGTATGCGTATGCGTATGTCTGCTTCAACTATTTTCAAGCTGCATATATTATGAGTACGTTACTTAATTAATGGATGTACAAGTATACTCAAAAACCTAGAATCCACCCTAGTTTGAAAAATTGGCGCAACTCATCGGTATGATTATATTTAAGAATGAATTCTATTGAGTTTCGATGAGGCGGTCAGGAATTTTTCAAGACTCTTGGAATAACGGATATTAAAAAATATAGGAGAGAGAAAAAAAAATATATATATATATATATATATTTTAACGGAAATAACATAATTACACTATGAGGTATGTTTCTACGCTGCTTATACAATGGAGAATATTAAAATACATATAAATAATCCTTTGACATCGAAGAATAGCTCGAAAGAATGGCCGAACTTTCACGAAATTTTTTAATCTTAATAAGTCAATATATGCGTGTGTATAATACTGTAAAAAAACTGCGCGAAAAACTTCATATTCATGTTGTAATTTAAATATACTGAGTAATAATTCTGTACATTAGGAATACCTATACATAAAGAAAGTATATCAAGTTTAAGAAACTATTTGTAAATTTCAAAACTTTTTTTGTAAATGTTATAACATTTATAACAGTGATATGTATATAAGTAGGTCGTCTATTGTATACAAATACTAGTCGAGATACTAGTTTCATATTGATAAGTACCAAAAGACTCACCAGAAACTAAAGAAGACGTCTGTAAAAGTTTCAGCGCACGTAAAGAGCGCAAAGACAATCCAGTACATCATCCACTTAACCTGTCGAAAAACAAAATTGGTAATGGTAAAATACACGGTAAAATATAATATTATGCATACCAAAGCATAACAATGAAGATTTTATTAAAGTAGATGGGAGTAATGATTCATTATTAAATCGAGATTTAGCATAAACATTCATCAACATTTAAATGAATTTTTTGATAGGGAGTCACAGTGCATTTGGTTTTGTCACTATCTTTCTTTTTCCAATCTCAACTCGATACTTGCACAATTATATACTTGACTGTATGTTAGTATAAAATAATTTTGTTGTTAAATTATGTTATAAGCGATTTGTTAGTATTAATTTAAGGGAAACTTAATTTAAGTTAAGACAATACAAGAAAGGAGAATGTAGGATGTAAAAATATGTACAGGAATGAATAAATAAAAAAAATAAATAAATACTTGACTGATTAACCGTTGATGAATGATTTTGTTCAAATTCACATTCACAATTAGTTAATGAGCGTATCATTTATTTCTATCAATAAAATGAATGAACGAATGGCTATTTGTTATACAAGTATACTCGAGCGTTATACTCGAGCTCAGTTCTTTTTCGAACGAAACATTGTAATAATTTCACATTGTATCGCGATTACAACTTGTGTGGATTGGACAAATAAGAGAAGTTCCACATAGTTTTTAGTAATTGTTACAGTTACGCGAGAAAAGAGTGGCTAAATAAAAGCTTTTTGTTATAATTATAATTTCGATGTGTAGGAAAACTCGGTGTATCGATGGATCGATGGTAGTCATCGAAATAGATGCAACTAACGAGGTAAGTAGTACGGTAAGGGAGATTTTCAAGTGTTCGAAATATAAAGTTCGGGTTTGAAAAAAAAAAAAAAATAATGAAACACGCGAAAGAGTGCCTGCGATGTCTTATTACTCACGTATTCCTTGACATTCTTCGTTCTCACGGCCTTGTAAGACGCGTAGGCCGGGTATAGAGTGCCGAAGATGAGTCTGAAAATCGGATAAACCAGAGAGTAAGTTAGGATCCGGGGCATTACGAGTGCTAAGAGTAGCGCGAGCAGGCCGACGCTCTCCAGGGTTAGCCTAATGGGCAGTCGCTCGAGGCTCGCTATTATAGACTTGCGGGCGGCAAGGGCGGCACTCGTGTACTCCAGCATTTTGATGCCGCAACCCCCCAGGGAGTAGCGATAGTAGTAATAGTAGTGATCAACGTTGTCATGATTTTTGTCGACAACAATGCTACTCGATGCAGCCAGTGGCAGCTGCAGCTCTAAGCTCATTTTATCTGTGATGTGCGTATGTGTATATATTATATTATATTATACATACAGATATATTTATTTCACATCGCATAACTATTACAATACTTTGATAATAAGCTGCTGATCTCTGCACAGGTTGAACACTTTGGGATGAATGTCTTTGCGCGACGAGCCAGCAACAACCTCATACTCGATAATCAACTCCTAGTGGTTTAAACTGGGAGAAATTTGACATGTTGCGACGAGGATGATCGAGAACTGAATTGGCGTGTGTTATTGTATACCAAAGTTGCTGGAAAATGATGCTTTAAATTTAGGCATTCCTTATTTACATCATAGTGGGCATTAGAAATCGAAGGCAAATTTAACTTTGAACCAAGTATACAACATTATAATCCACCTGATACTTAAATGTTTTTTTTTTTCTCCTTTCCCTTTCAATTTTGCCCAAGGTAATTATATCACTATCGTAGAAAAACAACACTATTGTTTATTAATTATCAGCGTCTGCATCGAGCGAAATTTTTATAATATTTTTTCCATAGTTGAGCTTTTGCTTTACGAGGTTGAGAGCGTAGACATGCGTTATAATTATGTCAGTAGATTCGTCTCTCAACGCGCTTTTCTCTTTCAGAATCAACACATCAATCAACGCAGCGCGAGCGGTGTCGATCGTCATGATAAATAAATAAGTACATGTTTGCCCAATGCCCATATTTATATAGAACACACACACACACACACATTGGCATTTACACACGGAAAAAATTTTTGGTTGATCCAACCAAAGTTTAGTTGAGCCCGACTCCACCAAATTCATTGGTTGATCCAACAAAACATAAAATGGTTGCCGTAACTAAATTATATTAGTTGCAATAATCATAGATTCTTTCGTTATTATAACCAAAGCAAATAGTTATCCGAACCAACTTATTTGGTTGACGTCGGATCAATTATTGTCCGACATTAGAACACCTAATATAGCTTAATTAGGACACTGCAAAATTCAAATTTTTCACACCTGACTTGTAAATTACACTTATTCACTCAGCACAGCTGAGTCAAATAATAAGTGCCAATAGTTTTTTTTTTTTTTTTTAATAATATGTATTCTCTAAGGAAGTATTTTCTAATGACTTTATTAGTCATCGCAACTAAATAAATAGTTAATGTAAGTAACTACTATTTTGAACTATTAAAATAGTTAGACTAACCATAAAACTATTTTTAACTATTTTCAATAGTCAGAGTAACAATCTAACTATTTTTAACTATTTTTAATACCAGCAAACCAATGTTTTTTCCGTGCACTGTAAATCCAAGCGTGTGCTGTTTAGAGTTTCACTTGTTTATCTCTTGCAGAACAACCATGGAAATAAGTATTTAATCATTCAAGTAATTCATTGTTAACTTTATCCAGCCAAACCAAACCGAACAAGTTTGAATGGAAAACATAGATACGAAAAGACTACGGGACGTTAAATATCTAGTCACATACATATTTATCACGCATTACAGCCTCTTTCAATGAATCGTTTAAAACAAAAGATTATTTTGTTTAATACTGAGAGCCGGTAAATATTTGATGAAATGCTGATTGGATCTTTTATGAAGACATTTTATTTAGAAAGTACTCTCGAAACTCTAATTATAGTTAAGATTTTTATAAAATGTCGCTAACTCACTTATATTACTGTAACAATTACTCAGTTGAAATTTGATGAGCCTTGGCTGCGTGCAAAGACAATTGTAAACATTTATATTTTGACACGTTTAACTTATAGGTAATTACAGTAAAATTTAATTTGTAAGTGAATCACAGTTTAGATTTTAACAAAAATAATCAAAGACAAAGAGCATCAAATACAGCTAAATTGACTTTTTTATTCGAAGCACTAGCTAATAGAACATTAAAATATTAAACGTGTTATTTGTATGCACTTGGATTTACAATGTTATAAGCGGAAATCAGCAATAGGACGTTTTGATAATTAATTTATTGATGCAAATAATATGCTAGGTTCATGTACATTTTTTACATGACGATGATGATAATAATAATAAGTATTAACAACAATGATATTACTAAAACCCAAAAGTTTTAATATCGTAAATGATATAAGTATTAAAATTGAATGACCAACTCTTGTATACTTGTCAAATTTTGGTAAATGAATCCGAGAATAAATCAATAAATGCACAATAAGTGTAAACATACAAAGCTTGTGCAATACGACTGATTATGTATGAAAAAAAAAAAAAAAAACTATATTAACTAGATGGATGATTAATTTGCAAACGGCAGAAGCAATATACGCTTTGCGACAACGTTGACTCAAACATATAGAAATATAGAAGTATTCCAATATAAGGAGACACTTTGACTAGCGCGGATCACACATATGTCCTTCTAAACACTGTACTTTGTAATTATAACGTACAAAAAATAGAAATATCGTGTTTAAAGTATTATGGCAGATGATGCGATGCAAAAGCGCACAAAGAACATCCGATCGAGTTTCCAGACGAGTACGTACTGATCATCACAGCCAGCTGGCATTAGCTAGGCAGCGAGCAGCTTCAGCTTATATCTCTTTCTCGCGACTATTCTCGCACGCCCTGTACTGCCGCCTCAAACACGAGAGATATAAGTATAATATACCTTTCTACTTTTAGGAGCTAGGCCCTATATGCTGCAACAAGTTGTGACCGCAAAGTGCGATGATGATTTGGTGCGCCTGGCCAAACCTTACGCGTACATAAATATACTCTCTCATATAAATATAGTCTCTTATTTTATGGCTGCTTGACCCCGTTACCAATCGTATTTCGGCTCTTATCTCTTTGAGCTTTTCCCTCTGTCCCACTCTCGCGCTCTTACACATCAGGGTATTCGAGCACAGGGCGGTGATTCGCAGTTCGGCTTGGAGGGCTGCTGTTTCATTATTTTTAGCCGATGTACTATATATAAGTATACGCGTGTTCTGAAAATGTTCCAGGAAGACTCTATATACTACAAACTTTCAGAGATAGGTATTTCTAATTTTGTAAAAAAAAAAATTGTTGTACACCAATGCTAAAAGTTTGTGTTTTCCTCGGTGTTTTCTGTACCTCACGATATTTTAAAAAGCAGTAAAACAAAAACATTTAAGCAAGTATGAACAAAAAAAACAGTATTCGCACCTCGGACAGAAAGTAAACTACCACCGCTCTTATGACTTCCACGCTTATTAGTCACATGAGCGATAACTAGTTTTCTTTTTGTCCTAGGTACGTAATATACTATTTCCTTATACCTCGGGCCTTTTCGGAACCCTGGTACACCCTCGGTAGGAAAGATAGCAGTCGTAACTTGATCGTAAAGGCTTCTTTGCGAACCTCGTTACGTCCCTCGCCTACGGCTCGTGTCGTAAACCTCACGGTTCGTTAATTAAAGCCTGTCCAATCTTGTACGATAACTACTAATTTCAAGAACTTTTATAAAGCTTCATTTTTTATTACCCTTCAAAAATACATCTTAAAAAATATACATGTATGGTATCAAGTGATTTTTTCAAAATTTGCCCTAATTTTAACCCAATCACGCAGCAATAGTTTCCTTAAAATATTTCTAGTGTTCAAACTCTTTCTAGTATTTCTATTTATGGAGCGTACGTATAATTAAGTTCTGGAAATATTATTTTGTGATCAATAAACTTGCACCAGCCAGAGATCGATAAAAAATCACGGTTTAGAAGAAAATTCACCAAGTTAAGGTATTTCTTCAGGCCTTGATCGTTATAATTATATCGATATTTCAAGTATACTTTATCTTTAATACACGGTTTTACAAGAAAAAAACGATGATAAAACCATTCATAAACTATAAATGACTCGATATATCTATTAACGAATATATATATATGTAATATTAATTCAAAGTCTTGAACCGCCCTTAATCAAACATTTATTATTGCCTGCAAGTAATCTGAGATTAGGCTCGCTCAATCATGCAGCCCAACATTGAACTGCGTGAGCGACTGAAGATAATTTCAACTGCAGTCATATCCATCAAAATTGTATTGTAATTGTTGAAATATCTGTTGTGGTTATTATGGTCACGGTCGAGGTCACGGTAATAGTATTATTCATCTTATTATTATTTTTTTTTATTTTATAATCCGTTTGAATCTACTGAGTTTATTTATTTTCAAGTTAATTGTAACCACACTTTGATTATTAACGTCCAATACTTATACGTGAGCATTCACATAAATTTTCTTGAAAATAAATCAACTTAATAAATACGTACATTAATATATATACATCAACTCGATGGTGATGGGATAATGCCTATAATTGGTACTAGACAAAAGAAATGTACAGGCTACTGAAAGTCAAATCATAAAAGCCACGATAAGGTACGTCAAGCGTATTTTATCACTGCTATAGTCGTTGCTGCCGCTGCTACTGTTACTATATTTCGCAGTAGGTATGCGAGTAATTTGATGATCATGATTAACACCAACTCGAACACCAATGTCAAGGTACGACAAAGGCGAATCCGAATTCCGAGCACGTGCCTAGCAATCAACCATTGCGCAACCAACCTACAACTACACGTAGCCGTACAAATATCAACACGTGTAAAGATTTTTGTGTTTTGTACTGTATTTTCCTCGATATTTTCTAAACCAAGTTTCTCGACTTTAATATATTCATACAAAATATGTTATGTACCTACAAAAAAAAAATTGTAACAAGAGAGCGTTTAAGCCATGTGATATAACCAAGCCAGTATTATTGCTTCTCTCTCTTATTTTGGACTTGGTAGTTGTACCCAAATTAAAATGATTATGAAATCTTCATGAAAATTTTCACAAAGCTAGATTCATATCTAATAAGTACTTTGTGAAATTTTTGTGAGGCTAGGCTTCCTAGAAGGCGAAATATCAATATTTATACTTTCATTATTTTTGATACTTTAACATAGATCCTAATGGAGACATGCCTTTTTCTGGGCTCTAATTACCTACAACATACAAAATAATGATAAACTTTTGACGATATTTTTTTATGTATTACAAAAATATCGAATGATCTTATTTAATTCTACAAAACAGCTCAAGGGTGCTTGTGAAAGTTTATGTTTTGACACGAATGTGACAGGGGCAGGCGCCATACGAAGCTGTAGAACCTGCTACATTGACTATATCGTGGGATACAACTACCTTAAGTGCGTCTGAGTCAAGCCAGAGGTCAAGATCATTGATGTGATCAAGTGCACTTGAAAGCAGAATTTTTTTCTTATTTTTTCATCCAACATTAAAGAGTTTTTACGGCAGTGCAATGATGAAAAACTTCAATAAAATCGTAGTAAATGATGCATTCTCTAAATCTTTATAAATAGTATATTATGACTCCAAGGCCGGAAAAGTAAAAAAAGTCTCTGATCGTCCGAATATTGTCGACCCGGACAAGGTTAAGGATGACAAACGGACGATCTGATGCTTCTTTACTTCTGGCCGTGGGTTGTATAAAATTTTTCAGGTCTCCGCGGCCGGCAAGAGAATGAAAACTTTCACTTTCCGCCCGCTGGGAGGAAAAATTATATTCATTGAAAGTAATCGATTAAAAAAAAAAAAAAAAAGGTACACCAACTTGGCTTTGACTCGTAAACTTACGGAAGATACCCACGAATAAAAAATAAATATTGGATATACTTATAGTTTCATGCATGAAAACATAAGGCAAAAATCATATTTGATATTTTATTGGTGCCTTCGTAGTCTTTTTATCTGATTAAGAAGAAGATTTCAATAATCATGAATATATGCTTTGACCTAAATACATTATTCAACTGGAGGAAAGCATTATTAATAATAAAGACATTTAAAAATAGTATATTACTAATACTGAGATGGTTTTCAATGTGCATTTATTATCATCTTCTACAAATAAAAACTTTCCTACCTGTACTAATAGTATTATACAGAAAGAAATCATGTAAATTTCGAAAATTTATAACAGACATTAGTGTAATTTTTACAGACAGTACTGTATAACCGAAGATTGCGATTCAGGTTAGACTGAGGTTAGAATTTTCCCGGTATAAACTGAAACTTCTTTCGGACAAGGCTTGACGTACATAAGAAGTGTCATTTGTCGTACCAGGTGGTTACAAAAATTTTTGTATCGATTCAATAAGTACAAAGATTACAATGAGAGCGTCATTTATTTATACATTCATTCAGAAATTTATTGAATTTAAAGTTTATTTACTGAACTCAACACGTATGATGATTAAGAAAATAAAACTTAAAGGCAGTACCGCTAGATTTCAAGTTTACTTTCCGACCATTCGATCCACGTGATTTGGAAACCCAATATTATTTACAATTAAGTTTGTACTTCAAGAATGAAAAGCATTACTCTGTTGTGGGCTAAAAATGCAACTGCGTAATCGTTTTTGATTAAAAAGTTTTCTTTCACATTCATGCTCTGTACCACTAATAACCCCAAGTCACTGCAAAAAATAACAGACACACTGAGAGACCAATTTTCTCATTTTAAAGATAACAAGTTAACTATTAATATATATTATGAGACTAAATTGTATGAGTATATTTATAGTTAACATATTTATGTTAATTATAACAAATTGGTTTCTCAGTGCACACACACTCGAGCACACTCTCACACATTCCAAATGTAGTACTTGAATGAAAAAAGAAAAAAATGTAAAACAAAAAATCTTTAAGAGTAATGAAAAATCGAGCGAGTCGTTTGCCAGCGATGCGTGGATGATAAACCAAGAGAAAAAGATGAGAAGATGCAAGCATGTAGATTATTTTGGGACGAAAGCATTCGCCGAGGATCATTGGCCCGAGTACAGATGCTTATAATATACACGCTTTGCCAAGCCTAAGAGAGTGCTCATGCGCCTGTGCATAATGTCATTGATAATAATTTTTTAAATATTACTACTTATTAGAGGGGATGCGTCCTCTACGCCCTTCTTTTATCTTGATTTATAATGTAATAAAAAAGATAGAATAATTTATAATACACTCAAATATACTCATACCGAATGCGTGTCCCAATCTACCCTAGGTACAGTTGTCGATATTAGAACAAATTAAGCCACTTCTTTTTTTTTTGTATTTACGTAACATTTAGATACTTTGATTCTTCTTATCGCAGATAGAAGAGAACTATCAATTTAGAAAACAACGTATTAGAAGCTTAGCCTGAATTAACACTCTAATCTACTTTGCTGCGTACTCAAATTTGCATTACTTTATTCTATCGCTTGTGAAAAACGTCACTGTTATTTATTTTATCACCCACTACTTTCGCACAATATCCCAATTGATTTTGTTTCTTATATTTTGTAGGCTTTTGATTTATTTCCTATTATTTTCTATTTGCATCTTGCAAGTAATTTCTAAAAATGTGAAAGCATACGGACGAAAAACATGATAGCCAATAAGATTGCAGGTTATTCCCCCGAAATGAAATACAAAAATCTCTTTCTCATACACCGGAAATGAATCAAATTTATTATAATTATTTTTGTACAAACATTGTTTATGTTTTCAAAATCATCAAAATATTATAGTATAATCAATGCAAGACAGTACTTTAATACATACAATATAAAGTTATTTTGCACTCTTTACGTTCAATAATTTTACGGGAGTTAAGACAGACTGATACGTATCAACATAACATGTTATATATGCGATATTACGATATACACCACACGAGATCAAGAAAAAAGTTATTCAAAAAATAATTCCAGGTGATGTAGCAATACTTTGGATGATTGTGAAAATAGTATCGAATATACAAAACGTTTACAAAAAGGATACAAAATATACAAATAAATTTTTAGAACCTCGTCTAGAACAGGTTATAATATAATTCTAACGACAAAAGTGTCGATAAAAGTATTAACCACAAAGTACATGATTATTCGCCTAGTTATACGATTTTAATGTTGGAATACAAGTACCTGGCTTTATTACACAAAATCAAGTCTTTACTGGGTATTTATAATAAACAAATGATAACACAAATCATCACCGTCGACTTTGGAGCTAGTACCTGACTATTGCCATCATCTAAAGCTATAATCTGATAAATGCAATATTTTTTTAATAATCAGTGCCGAAAAATTTATTACAACGCAGAGGATGATAGTATAATATTTCTATATGAATTTTTATACTCTTAATGGACGAAAAAAAAGTCTGACGTTAATAAGTGAATCAATTGAAAAAATCAAGATTCTAGTTGTATTGTTTGGATAATTTTAAGGGGAGCGGGTAAAACGATAACAGTCACCGGACTGACAACCATGACGGTTCTGAAAATCGGCGAATGAAAGTTGCGCGTGTAATGCGCCATGACAGGTATGACGACGTTCCTTGACGGACGGTTCCGACGCATTGGGCACGTCATGCTCCTATTGCCAAAAAAACGAGCGTACTCCGTACTCCTTGATTTTTTTCATAAAACGCTGTGAGAAACCTTTTTCTTCTTTGAGTCGTCAGACGATACAATAATAATAAACTGTCAAGTGTTTGAAACCGTAGGAACTCAGGGAGTATTATTTCCAGTCTACACTAGCAACAACGAAAATTATGTGTCTGATGAATCATTCAAGCATGATAATACTAGACTGGAGATGGATAATTATGCACAAGATTTTTAAGTTATATAAATAAATTATGAGTTGATACTTATATATTAGCTCTCTCTCTCGCTTTCTACCCTTTTGTTTATTTAGAATAAAGATTTTCTGCACAGTTCAATTGATTACTATTAGCCGTTGTTCGGACTCGATGTCACTGCTATCGTTAACTGATTATTGTTTCAGGTGCTCTACGTACGTCAAATTGAAATTTTCACGTCCTTATGTTTGTCAAGCCTTTCCATGTTATTTCTTTTGATCAGCCTCGATGGAATTCGAAAGATACGACTTGTTAAAAGCTGCTGCTGCTACTGTTTTTCTTGTTCTGCATTGTTAAATATTTTGTAAAAATCAGTAAGTCAACATAAATGGGTCGTCGCATGATTGTTAGATTGTTACATTAATTAGTACACATTATTCTTTGATTATCTCTTTTTTTTAATTAATGTTATACAAATTATGTCTATAGATTGTGTTATTAATAGATTCAATACGTCAAAGCATAATGTACCTGTCTTATGAATTCAAGCTAAATATCTCCGTTTTTTCAGTAGTTTACATCAAGTGCGGAATTTACACATTAACAAATTCGATTGAGGCTTCTGGCGTGAGTCACGCTTCTTCTAAGATTCAGACAATGCAACGATTGTGTGAGTAGCACAAAACAGAGAGATTGTTTCACGAGCGAGGCAGCGTCAAGACTAAAGGCTCTGCGGCTGTCAGTGGTGAATTTATATTTAAAATTAGACGCCACAAGCAGCCCGCAAACATAGCTGAAGCTTTTCCAAGGAAAACCCCGAAATGTGCGGGAGGGGGAGGGGGTAAAGGAGGAGGCGCTGAAGAGGCGAGCAAGAGAGAGAGAGCAAAGCGACGCTTGAGCAGAAACTCGAATGTGTGCGTGGTTTATTTGTCATTATACTTTCGTTAGTGAGATTTGCGGTTCGGATAAATATCCTAAAATTTATTGAGTCCTACAAAAATGATTATCATACAGATATATCAAATGACTTTTGTGATCTTGGTGGTTTTAATTACAAAAATTCATTTGGTGTCCGTTTAAACACATTATGGTCGATAGCAAATATTTTATTAAATTTTGAAATCATCATTGGCATTGAACCATCCAACAAAGAAAATTGAATACAGGATTCCTGAGGGAAAAATGAGTCATGGAAATATTTTAAAATATTGACAATGCTGTTTTTCAAAGACGTACGTTTGCAAGCGACCTATTTAAAAAAAATCAGAACAAGTCATTTTCAATTTCAATAGAAAATTTACGAATTATCAAGACAATGGAGTTGTTAGTATTACGTTATTATTATTATTATTATTATTATTATTATTATTATTATTATTAGTTGTTTAGTTAATAACTTTTGGTTATCCTTACAATGCGTTAACTGAAATTGTGAATGAATATAAAAATGAGGTATCTATCAAGTATTGCCAAACTTTTACTTTATATATGTATATATATGGTAGGAAAAAAGAAAAGGCCATGAAATATTAAAAAAATCATGCTCAAGATCTATGCTACACAAGCTGCAAAGTATGAAAGTATGAATGAATCTAGCTGTAAGTAAGTTGCTCATATAAAATTTACAGTGCCTTATACACTGAGAAACTAAAAAGCCGTCGAAGTTCGTTTTACTCAATATAATTACGAGAACATTTTGTTACTAAGAAAAAGTTAAATTGGTTTTTATAGTTAGAATAATTTTTTTTGCGCATGCTTCATGATCAGATGCATGTACAATTTTTTATATATATATATATATATATATTGGTCTAGATCCTTAAAGATTTGGTTCAAGGCTGCTTTTCGATGGGGTCAATTTAAGTATGATACATCTTTGGAAAATTTTCTTCTTTGATTTAAGAGTTACATGATAAGTATGCTTGTTTGTCACAAGAGTACATGCTGAATTTAAAAAAGTCTGATAAACTTAAATTTTAAGTTTATGAATAATCAATATTCAAACTTTAACTTATTCATCAAACCCTGAATGAATTGTCAGCTCCAAAAATTATAACGAGCCGTCCATGAGGGGAGAAGGGTCGCGAAAGAGGTTCATTTATGGCTTGAATACAAAATTTTAAGAAAAGAGGTTGTTTGAATTTGGTTTACACTATTGATTTTTAGATGTACTTGCATACTTCCCATACATATAATCAAATTTATGGCCAATTTAAAAGGATTGTTGTAATTAGTTGTACATTTACTGTAACAAGTCCCTGGAAACTTTACCAAGGTATTTTGAGAAACGTATTAAATTGAAAAGCTACATCCAAGTAAGAAGAACAAGCTGGGAAAAAAAAGTGGCTGTACAAAGGTGGGTGGAATGGCACACCACTCTACTACAGTAGTACATATAGGAATCACAATAATAGACTTCTTGTAACAACGGCTTTTTTAAAATGTCTACCGACACAAAGCAGCTGGACATTTGCTGCTTGTTGAAACGAATTTGCAAAAGTGAACAAGAGAAAGGTATATACATATAAGTACTGTTACTGTGCAGCCTATTGAGAGAGGAGAAGGGGATCGAGGTTATGGCCTTCTTTGGATTTTGTATATCTATATTTTGATACACTTCACAAGCTATCTCTGATTTCTCATTTTGCAATCTGGTCGACCTTGTCCTCGGGTGTCAACAAATCCCCTCACCACAAATTTTAACGTGCGAGGACTTGAGTTGCTACTTTTTGATTATATTCAGCAAACATTATTATATTTTCTGAACGTTTGATAACAAAGGTATGGTCGATAAAAGAATATATGAAATATTTTGGTGCTGGAAAAAAAGTACTGAAATAACGCATAATCGCTGCAGCAACAACTTCAGACGTATTTTAACCTAGAAAATGTGTGCATTAAATTACAAAATTCAAAATATAACAAGATGCTTAAGGGATAAGTAGGCGCGATGCTGGAGAACGTCGGCTAGTTTCGATATTTTATTTCAAGCGGGAATATTAATTACATTATTAACGTTGGACTGCTACTTACATGACAAGCCGAGAGACGATGGACGAGATCATTATCACACACTGCGACTAAGTAGCAGCTTTTTACTTATTGTTTACCAAGCGGCAATCCTTCCTTCCTTTCTTCCTTCTGCTCCTCTCTTTCACTCGCTCACTCTGTGTCAGCAAAACTAATTATTCCTGCATCTGATGAACAAAGCAACAAAAAAGTTCTTGATGCTGCTGATGACTCCGTAACATATATATATATATATATATATATATATATATGTATATATACTTATTGATAAAACAAACGCAGACGACGCAGGAGAAGGACTGAGATTACACTGAGCAGACTGAGAACTTGAGAAGAATGAGGACACTACTTATATATTGTAGGTATAGTACTTACTTACATTTTATAATAGACTTGTACCGCTCGTACGGTCAAACACTTGACAACACAGTTCATCGCACTATTATATGTGGTAATCTAAGTATAGAAAATATAATTAGCACTCGTGTTTCCTACAAATAGACGCAAGAAGAGGACAAAAGGTAGACGTACGTGTGTTTTATACACTTGCGGCAAGCAAGTCCAATCGACAAGTCTAAGATGTGCAATGATCATAGGTACTTATTTATAGACTCTAGCCTCTAGCGTACTGATATAACTAACGCACAGTACTTTAGCTGCCTTGCACACCGCTATATAAGTACGTACCTGCACTATACTACCTGCAGCTATACTAGTCACTTGCGGCGTGCAGGGCCCCGAGTGCCCCGAATTGTCAAAAGTTTGAAGATTACTTACAATAGCTGCCACATGCATAAATATCTCTATGGTCACATGAGAGTTTACAAGTAGGGTACGTAATTTGAAAACTCAACTGCGAAGCACAGGAAGCAGAAGCACTGTTGATTACAAAGTATACATATGTAGGGTGAGTACTGAAAATTGAAGTGCCATCATAGGGGTGTCTGTCGTTAGGCGTCAGCCGTCTGCAGCTATGAATGAATGAAGGTATTGAAGGTGAATTTTGAAGCTGCAAAATATATAGATATATATGTATATACCTAGCCCGCCTATAGCCGCGACTCCCCGAGTCCCCGCTCGGCCCGCTCCCGCGAGGCCCCGACATTGGCGCCATCAATCTCCCTATCCTTCTACAGCATTCTTGCATTTCTTGCAATCCCAGCATTAAGTATCTCTTATAATGAGCCGCAGGCAAAGCAGACTTTTTTTACTTATCGAGCTGTTACTCGGGAAAGTCATAGGGATCGGAAGTATCGGAAATCGGAATGCCTGCAGCGCAGCCAAATAAACTGCGCATTCGGTGGTACATTTGATTCAAATGATTTGAACCTCGATGCCCGTATACTATATATAGTGCGTTTTCGAAAAGATTTTTTGACTAAATTAATAAATTATGTTCACTGCACATGCGCAGAAACCAATTTTCGTCTTTTGCAGTTTTTGCACGTACATACAACAAAAGTGTGCATTGTGGCGTAGCGGTGTCCATGCGTACCCCCTGCCATTAAATAAAACCAACCAACCAACAAAAGTGGCAAAAATCTGGACAAAATCAGTCAAAAAAGTTACACAATACCACCCCAGGGCCCGTAGTGCGTAACTTTTTTATTTGATCTGGACAAACCAATTTTCTCTCAAATACATCTTAAGACGTCTTTGAGATGATAGTTGGATGGCAATAAGTCGTAGAAAAAGTTACACTAGAGCGCCAGAATTGGCACTATGAGTTCAAATTCAAATCCCAATACAGATAAAATAAAAATATTCCCAATACAAGGGTCGTTAATTCTTTCCTTGCACGACGGAGCTTGGAACAGCAGTTTTCAAATCATATATCATCAGATGCATGCACTATGATTCTGTATGTCATTTACGTCATTGACGTCTATTTACGTGAAATCCGGGAAATAATTAACGACACTGTTTTTGGCAATGTATGTTTGCAGTATTTACTACTGTATACTTATAGCCTTATTAGCACCAAAAAACATGTTTAATGGACTCTGGGAAATTAAAGAAGCTTAGAAAACCCTCTGAATGTGCTGCATATTATTTTCCAAAAGGAATATATTCAGCCGATGTACTTACTTAAAGTTAATTTACAGAGTTTGCGAAGGTTTTTTTTCCCTTTGGACAACTCGGTAAATACTTATCGTTGGTCGTTGAGTATTATTGATGAGTTGCCTGCAAATAGTGCAAATCCTGCAATACTTATACCTTTGATGTATCATGTAGGCGTCGGTAGATATGGTGCCTACCGTACCTACGACTCAGACGTCTGTAGAGTCAACTCCAATAAATATTATATAGTAGGTATATAAGTCCACAGTGTCCACACACTCCACACTCCACCGTTCACCAATCCGTCGTGGCGTCATCAAGTCATCATCTTGTGATCTTGCATGTGCACGGCTGCTCGGTGCACGGCGCACGCTCGTCGGCTGTCGGTGTTCTTATAATGTTCTCAAGTTCTCATGCATGTGTCCACGTCGTTGGTAGGTACATCGTATGCATGCGACATGCGACTAATGTATATATACTTTCGAGACCATGGTCACCGCGCTCCACAGTCTCCACACTTCCAGCAGAGCTTCCAGTGACAGCTAGGGCACACTCCACAGTGTCCACAACACAACATACCATCACCAATTCACCATATGCACCGATGCACGATACGATTATATTAGCACGACGACCTGCGCGGTCGTGTGCGTTGGCGTTGTGTGATGTGAGTATGTGACGGTGCGGTACTGCGGGGGAGGGGCTCGCGTGCCCGCAAAGAGAGAGGTGGAGGATCGAACGGCTGTCTGTGGCTGCGAGTCGCTAACTCGCTACGGCCGCTAGCCCGTTAGTATGCGCCGCGCGATATCGGAGGTCGGGTGTTGGTGCAGTATCTTGGTCGTCTGCTTTGCGACGTCAACATTGACGTTTCATCGTTCGCTATTATTATACTTTCACGGTATACTGTCGTGTGAGCGCGTGAGTGTAGTGCAGGT
Source organism: Copidosoma aretas (assembly GCA_030522625.1). Lineage (NCBI taxonomy): Eukaryota > Metazoa > Arthropoda > Insecta > Hymenoptera > Encyrtidae > Copidosoma > Copidosoma aretas. The sequence continues at coordinate 41,854 of JAPYYV010001091.1, forward strand.
GTTGAGGTGTGTTTGCGTGCGTCACTGTGTTATGAACGAGAGAGAAAAAAAAAGCATTTTTTCCAATATATCCATAGATTATTTGAGCTGGAGAGATTTCAAGAGGAACGTAAAGCTAAGGATTAGAGCTGCTGAGTCTAAACGTCGATCTTTTGCTGTGCGTGCACTCATTTATTCGGATGCACTTATCACTTTTTCTACACATTCTCAAGTACATGCCAAAAAAAATCGATCTCGTGCGCGAATTAATATGTGCAGTCTCAGCCTCTCCGCATTATAGGTGCACTATGGTCAACTTTTTTCCAAACATCCTGAATAATTGAGAACATCAAAAAAGCTCCGAAGAAAAGCCCAGCGAGCGTACATACCAGATTGTGTACCCAGCGATAATCCATCTGCTACAAAGTTTCTAGTAGAAGTAGTACTTAAGTACTTACAAGTAGGAAAAATATCGATTGCTCGCGCGTGCCTCAGGCTAGCTATATAGCCTCAGGAGCACAGTACTTATAGCGGTACATAGCATTGGCTGAAGAAATTGTGATGTGGGAATAAAGAACTGAGGTAGTTGAAAACTATTTGCAAAGCTTCTTGGCCTCCTTTATTTTCATTGCTGATGATATGCAGGATGAATGATGCCGTCGATGGTCTACTTGGATGGAAAGGACTTCCACATTCTCCAGTGGTTGTAATTAGCAAAAATCTCCTCCACTAGCAACAGCAGATAAAACCAGAAGAATTACCAAGAAACAGAGTGCAAAAATGGGTCGAGATTCGATGAGGAGAGTTTCAACAACCACTACAACGACGACCTGCTTGAGGCGGGAAAATCGAGAATGCGACTAATAGCCTCCTCCCCCTCCTTCGTGGAAGGGGGCGGAAACGCAAAAGTAGCAGATTACTCTGTGTTTCAGTCACCAATACTTAAATATATAACAAGCTCAGATTTTTTGAAACACCGAGACCGTGGGACATCGCCTTCTTGTCTTCCTTTCCAATTATCTTGTCTTATCCATATTGTCAGTTTGTGTGCTCTTCGTATGATATTGATGTGTACAATAATAAAACCACGTATGTGCGGCTTATACGAATTAAAGGAGTTTTGTGATCAAATACACCTGATTGTGCATATGTAAGGTGGTGTTTAGTGCATGTGCGTGAGTGCGTGCGCGCGCGCGCGCAAAAGGAGCTGATACAAGCACATCTGAAGGAGTGATATGGCGTACAAGTATCGCGAAGAGATCGTGGGAAAGCGGTTCCTCTCGGTTAGTGGCTTTAATAAGTTGAAGGTGAATAAAGTTAGTGATTGGGGTTGGCGAACAGGAGTTATACGAGCAGCAACTCATCGGGACAATTCCTGCCAAGACTTACAAGTAAGTCAAGTGCTTTTATGCTGTGTATATATATATATATATATTTATATATGTGTGTGTGTGTGTGTGTAGTGCATATAGGGGTGTATACACTGTTTTCATTTGGGTCATTTCACGAAAAATCATACCTTGAAGCTTGAAATAGGATTCCCGAAATTTAGTTACACACTTTTGTATTTTATTTGAAAGTTGCAGAAGGTTCGCACAAGCTGTAAATTCGAGTGTAAATTTATAGGCCTCGACTTTATCGCTATTTTTATAAAACCCGCGTTGTTTTACATTAATTATTTCATAAGCATCAACATTAAATAACGGAAAAGGTCGTTGTGTTGAATACTTATATTATCGCAATATTAAGGACCAAATGAGATTATTGAATCTTCAATAAATTTATTAACTACTTAATTTCATCCGCGTTTGTACACCTCGTTGTATACTAGGTCCAATAATTTAAATAAAAACTGCACCAAAGAGCGAAACGATTACGGTAATCAGTGTCCAATCGAGTCCTATATATATTCACGAAAAACGGGATATTTTAATTTGTAGAATAGGATTTTCAAAATTTAGTGTTTAGAATTATTTTTTAAATTTTTCTGTGTTACATGAGGTCCAAACTAGCTGAAAACTTTTGGGCCTAATTGTCATTTTTAGAAAACCCATGTTAATTTAAATGGAATTTCTAGTTGAAAAAAATTAGTCGATATGCTTGTTCGCTCTACGATAAAAAATGGTCAAATTCAAATGTCAAAGATTGGACCACTTGGCACTACTAAATACTCCGTCTCGCTCAATTCAAAAGTGTCAAAACTGGGCTTCACGATTGGAACGCCTTGTACACTATCAAAAAAATTTTTGTCGTGCTAAACTACTAGAAAGGGTGCTAAATGATTCAGATTTTAAGAAAATAGAGCTTAAAAAATTTTAATATCCAACACATACGCAGTAAAAGCCTCGGTAAAAGCCGCTAAAAATAAAAATTTTAAATGCTTCGCGTTACGGTAATGACATTTTGGCCTGTTTTATCCGTTTTACGGCCACGGAAAATATTATTTTCACTTGATTTCAAAAGTTCCATCTAGAGAAAATTAGTTTGCACTGTTCAAATAAAGTTTTGGCTTAAAATAATAAAATGCGTTGTATATAAACATAGGCTTCACGAAATATCGCAGTTTTTGTGAAATACCCATATATGTTACTAAAAACTATTCTCTTGGGTTATTGGGTTATTAAGTTTCGAGTGTTGGCAATAATGTTACATTGGTTGTCAATTATTCGGCAATGTTTATTCATTTATTTATGTGTACATTGTATGATAAAATAACTAAATATGAACACATTCTTATATTACCTATTATTTTATTACATTATATGCTTATAAGTTACTAAAAACTACTCTATTTTTGTTTTGAATGTAAGATAAGTCTACTCACGAAACATAATCTCCATAGAGTGCGGAGGCCAGTCTGCTGACTAAGCTCACAGAACTCGGCGCGAAATGTTAATGGCGCGATTTGCGCGCATTCTCTTGCGCAGTTCATTGTACAGTCAGCTGCGCAGCTCACCTGATGTTTTGTTAACAGTGTGTTCTAGTGATTCATCGAGTAAACACGTATTATACTAAGCACTGAGCGATCAACAATGGAGTAAGAAATGAGGAGATTTTGTTTCGTGAATAGACTTATCTTACACAGAGTAATTTTAGTAACGTATACGTAAGTAATCAAATTATATAATATAATAAGTAATACAAGTAACACAATGATTTCACTTTTTTATATATTCATAAATCATTTCACGAAAAACGGGATATTTTGGTGTGTGAAATAGGATTTTCAAAATTAAGTGTTTAGAATTGATTTATTATTTTTTCTACGTTATGTGAGGTCCAAACTAGCAGTTAACTTTTGGGCCCGGATCTATTGTCATTTTTGGAAAACACATGTTAATTTAAAGGGGATTTTTAAAAAACTTCAAAAAAGCATTACGGTAATAACAGACCAGTCATTACCGTAATGGTACTTTTTTTGGCAATTCTGAAGCCCCAAATAAGAATTTTTCTACGAAATTCAGTACAGTACACATGCACACCATAAGCCTTTACCGTACACTATAGTCACCTTATTGATTAGAGGCATTACTGTAATGACTGCTTATTTTACACAGCAGAACTCTCTATATTCACTACATTACGACTAGCCGCATTCGAATTTCTAGTTGAAAAAAATTGGTCGATATGCTTGTTCGCTCTGCCATACAAAATAATCAAACCGAAATATCAAAAAATAGACCACTTGGCCCTACTAAATCATTTGTCGCGCGCCATTTAAAAGTGTCAAAATTAAGCTTCACAATAGAAACGCCTTGTACCTCGCCTTGTACACTTTCAAAAAATTTTTTTTTGTCGTCCTTAATCACTAGAAAGTGTGCTGGACAGTTTAGATTATTGGAAAATACATCTTGAAAAAATTAAACTGTTTACATATATTATGTGGTATAAGCTGCCGAAAATGAAAAGTTTAAATGCTTCGCATTTCGGTGATGATATTTTAGCCTGTTTTTTCCATCTCACCGCCACGCAAAATATTTTTTCGACTTGATTTCAAAAGGACTATTCAGAGAAAATTAGTTTACACTATTTAATAAAAGTTTTGGCTCAACATAATAAAATGCATTGTTCATAAACTTAGGCTTCGCTTTATGGAATATCGCAGTTTTTGTGAATTACTTAAACATATATGACTGATTCCGCGCTAGTTCTTGATTCTTCCCAGATCGTGCACTGCGTTGGTACTCGAATTCCAAAACGCAATTGAATGTTTCGAGGCACCAAATCTACATAAAATTTTGTGTTCTAACTGATGGAACAGTCAAAACGGGCATTAAGTAGAATCAGTTTTCATTGAAATATTGAGGGATAAAGGCTCAAAATGTCCTTTCCGCCCCCCTGTCACAAATTCGATTTTTCAACTTTCGATCCCTGGTGTACTTACGCATGAGTGACGGGCCTGAACTAAAGATGTGCGTCGAAAACTTTGATACGTACTGTACAATTAGCCACCAATGTTAAAGTCACACTCAGTCATAAGTTGTCTAACGAAGCGCATACATTTTGTCATGCTATTTTATTTAAGCTATGTAAGAACACTTCAACCTTCTTGTCAACCTCAAAAACAGCTTACTTACACATACCAAAGGTGGACTTATATCTTCAAAAATTGACTAAAATTCACAATTGTAAAATTTCGTATATCTTTTGACCGAAAACTTTGTAGTAAAATCGCTTTAGGTATTTGCAATACAAACACCGTAAAAAAATTTAACTCAACAAAATTTCGAAGTTGATCTGGGCAAGTTAGCGCGGAATCAGTCATATGTATTCATGAAGATGCTGCTGTAAATTGATATACACTTAAATTTAGAGAAGCAAAAACATTTGAAGATGTATTTACTCCGATTTACTCGGCCACTGCTCTCTTCATGGGTTCTTGGGGATGAATTTCACTATAAAATTTAGTTTGGAAATGCTCTGGCTAGCTGTACGGAGCTGTACTTGGTCACGTGACAATTCACATAAGGGCGAGAAAGACGGTGATATCACGTTGTTTTCCTTGCACTGATGTAAGTTATCACGTAACCTAATTAGCTAGAGCATTCCCAAATACACAGCCGCTGTATAAGAGTGGCCGTCGTAGTTCTGTTCGAAGTTTTGATAAACACTGAAGTATACGCATGTCTATGAGGATGATTCATGTGCAAGCTCTACCGCTAAGGTGGCAGCACACCCAAACAGCCCTGTCATGGCCGCCACGTGCGTTTAGTATAACTATACACGTCAGTCATATGTATAGTCAGCAATGATCTATATACACCACTGACATATATAGTTATACTAAACGCACGTGGCGGCCATGACAGGGCTGTTTGGGTGTGCTGCCACCTTAGCGGTAGAGCTTGGCTGTTTGGGTGTGCTGCCACCTTAGCGGTAGAGCTTGCACATGAATCATCCTCATAGTGGTATTCAGGAGCTCTGCTCGCGAGTAATTCATCAAAAGTATAGTGTAAAGGGTTGTTTTCGCTGCAGTCCCGTGACCCGTGATGGAGTGGTGGCAGAACCATTAAGACGGGGGTCCAAACTGTCCAGAGAGCTTGGGAAAACAAAGTTCCCTCTTTCACTCTTTAAGCTGCAGAGAAACATAGGAGGTGTGTTCTGTCTGCACAAATATACGTTTCTGAGTTTTTATCATAATTTAGGCTAATCTCACGATGAAATTCGTATAATTATTTATCGACCAAAAAACATAGATGATGTATGTACATACGCGAGTACATACGTATTTTATTTGTGATTTTGAAGTCCGTGAAATTTCCAAAATGGGACAAGTTAATGACATTTTCAAGAAAATTTTAGCCTGTTTTTTCCTGTTACGTTACTGCAATCTTGAAACTCGCTTGAAACGTGTGTTCAAACCTCGTTCAAACCTGTAACCTACACTATTTCAAAAAGCCCTGACATGACTGAACTGACAAAAATTATAGTTTTTCTAAAATTTCCCATAAACAGTCACGATTTTAAAAATCGGTGCAAAGATATTTATCGCGAGTTATCTTACAATATAATTTTTTGACAGCAAATAATTTACAAGAAGTTTGACAATTTTTCATCGGTTAGTAGAAAAATAATTTTTCTCCTCAATTTGAAAATCAGAATACACAAATCTCAAGTAAATAGCAGTAATTTGCAGGACGGTTGCGGAGGCTTTGTCTGCTTCTCAAACTTGTCTCGTACCTCGTAAGCGCTACCACGCTACTACTTGATTTGTACCACACCTCTGGAATCTCAACCCTTAGTTGTTTCTCAGCTGAATTTCATATCATTGAGAATGAGGAAAAACAATAGGTTTATTCATCTGTGAGTTGTAAACTCGAACACGCGTATATTTTATTCACGATAACTCCGATAGGTTTCTGGCAAAATGTTGTGCAATTTTAAATGCGAGCTTAAATATTCATAAGTACTCTCTATCTATGAGTGAAAAATAAAAATCTAACTTACAACTTCAACACTATGACACAAAGATATTGCGAATTGCTGGTTCTTGATTCACGAGAGTCTTTCACAAATTGACGGCAAAATTTGTATAATACACATTTTAGAGAATATATTTGAAGTTATTTAGACCCATTCAGGATGCGATCATATAAAGTAGATACTCGTGTTTGGCCGTGAGATCCGAGTGGATCAAGGAGACTCAATCAGCTAAAACCTGACGAACGATTATACCAAATATGTAAACACACGCGATGCGAATCGAGCTTTCGTTAACAGTCATTCTATTATTCTTGAAATTTTCTTTGACAAAAATGTCAATTAAGTTAAATTCTAATCGTCGTAAATACTTCAAAATTACCATGAAAATAATAAATTTAAGCATGTTGAATTTGAATTTGAGATGGATATTTATATTTCTTTATTTTGAATTATATCATGCTAAAAACTAACTATTAAGCAATGAAATCTTTTGTAAAAGTCTAGCTTATAACAGGCTTTATTGAAGTTTAACAATTTTATATTGGCCAGCATTCCTTCTTCTTCCCAAGCTTTTTTGTTGAATGCTTGGAATTTTAAATACTTTAATCATTGTAAACATTAAATGTGTGTTACTAATATTATAAAGCTGTCTAGTATATATTTTGCTGTGTCACCTTTGTAAGCATTCGTACATTATTTGAGGTTATTATCAAAGAAAACAGCTTTCTTACCATGGGCCCAAAGTGCAGCAGAGCCTTTTCGCCCTCAGGCCGCACTTTGGGCCCTTGAAACCACTTTGCGCCCACGGGCAGAAAATTTTTT
>JAPYYV010001092.1:0-28546 GCA_030522625.1 Copidosoma aretas
AAAACTTGTTTTTCTCTCATGTGTGTGTTGAAAGATACCCTCGCGTACCTTCAGAATGCCAGCTTTGACCACGAGCGGAGGGCGCTGCGGTCATTCTCGAAGCGAATAGTCTGCTCTTCGTATACTCTTATACATTTTATTTCGTGGAAATAACGTAAGCAAAAGTAAGACGAAAAGCTTTAGAACTCGTGATGTAAACAATTTTGAATATTTACAATGTTTACGAGTTTAAAATTAGTAAAATCCTAGGAACTTTAAAACGTGCCCTTTTACATCTTCTACAGCACAAACAGAAGGCACGTACTTGAAGCGTGCCAACATTTACCATGATTCTATATTTAAAAATCCAACACAAAAATAAATTAAACTTTAAAAAATTTTAATTTATTGTAATTAATTGTATTTGAAACAAGTATACCTTTTTGTATTTTAAAGTATAATCAGTGTAACCAACTTAAAATATGATGAAAAAAAAAAGTTTTGAAAAGTAACCTTCTTGCTTTTAAAGTTGTGAAGTAATCTTTCTGCCAAATAATTTGAAAAGTAATCTTCTTACCGAATGGTTTGAAAAGTAACTCCTTGCTTAATTATTTGAAAAGTAGCCTTCTTGCCTATGTGCTTTGAAAAGTAGCTTTATAGCTTTCGGTCGACGATATCTGACTCACTCTAAAGTAATATCTAAAAATTTCTCACTTCATTGTCAAAATTAATTCAAATGAACATCACGAACTACTTGCATATCACATCGATGAATAAATAACCATGCAAGGTTCAATTTACTTTTGGAAAACAACAATTTTCTCGTAAAAATGAAAATATTATAAACATATACAGATTTTTGTATTCTGCTTGAGAAGTGTATGATATTATTTAAGGGATGTATGAACCAGAAAAATTTTTAATAGCTTTTACACTGAACACTTAAAATAAACAATGTGTACTTGACCAAGTGAGAACTTACTAAAATAATTTACTTGCTGGAAGAGTTTAATTCAAAGCAAAAAAAAGTTGACTTATACTTTATTACGCGAACTTTAAAATTCACTCATGCGAAAGGTTATGTTATGCAATCAACCTATGAGAAAATAGCTTTAAAAAATTCGCGGGTCATGAATAAAATGCTAGCCAGTGCGTATTTTGGTATTCATAATGTGTATCAAAATCATTTCACTTTTGTGAACCTACCTAAGCAGAAATAATTTTATTTGTTACGTTATTAATAATTATTCATAAAAATAGGTTACTAATAATAACTAATAATAACAAATACTAAAGTCCAGATTTGAGACTATAGTAATATTGAAAATTTAAAAAGTTAATGTTTTTCATTATTTTTTTTATCTGGTATGTAACATAATAAATGTAATCTGTAATACTTTAATCAATCAATTTCAAATCGAATAAATTACAACTTTTTACAAAAATTCGAAAACACAAAAGTTGGATGATAATTAATAACAAATAAAAAACTGCTGCCAATTTATCGGCACAAAGCTTCCTTATTTACATGTTCAACTTATTTTTTTTATTGTATAATGTAAAAATGGCTTTTGTTATGCACTACTTTGTTTGTAAGGTTACAATGTCCGACATTGTCAAAATACCATTGTAATTTTACTAGGTCGGGCGTGGGTCTTTTTATTTCCTACGCTGAACATAGTAAATTTCATACGCTGGGCAAATAAATATTTTAAGGTGTTCCCTGTAAAAATATGTTATACGAATTTTGAAATAAGAACCATATTTTATCAAAATCAGTATACAGACTTCTGAGGTATGAATAATAAGTTTTTCTGGCACTGAACGACTTTTTCACAGATACGGCAGTATCTCGGTCCCATCGTACGTGAAAACTCCGGGATAACAGCTGATCCAAGATGAGATTTTAGTTTTATCGGCAGTCATTAACAATTAATAAACACGAAAATTTATAAAATGAACGGTTTTGTTTTTCTTTAATAAATAATTTAACTAATGTTTGATGACAAAAACATGATAAAAATTTTCAAAAACTTTTAAGGAAATAGGCAAAAATACGATGAAACTTTTCAAAAAATTTCAAATTACAAGCAAATTTTGAGAAAATATCCAAACATATGCAAAAATACGACAAAAATGTCAAAATATGCAAAATATCGAAAAATGTCCAAAATATGCATTTGCCTATAAGCTGTCTCTACTAATAACATATAATACATACATTCATAAATATACATACACAAAGGCACATACACACATAAAAAAAAAACTTTTTTTTCACTGGTGATGAGAATAAAAAAAAATCACCCTTGTTGAATCAAAGTCAATCGAGTCCATCCTAAGATATAACTAATTATAAAGATAAACACAAATACACCCACATACACGCATACAAATTTTTTTTATTTCCATCCAAATATGTTTTTTTGTAGAACATTTTACTGTTGGATCAAAATCAGTCGAGGGAATCCTGAGATACAACTGATTACACACACACACACACATATATATATATACAGCTGGACATTTCCCAAAAATAGTGTATTTCGATTCTAAACTTCATGAAAGGTTATTGTTAGTTAATTAATTGTATATGCAGTCTTAATTGTATACGCAGTTTTTAAATAGATATGTTTAAATATTTATCAAAGTTATTTGAACATAACTCGCTTCTAGTTTACGTATCAAATTTCATAGAAATTGAATAATTTTTCAGTATTAAAGTTCATGGAAGTATGCGAAAGTTTATCAGCGGTATTACTTTAAAAATGAATTGCTTTTTTATAAAGATATCTTGAAATTGACTTATACATACTTATGCAATCAACTTGTACAACACAGTGATCCTAGAGCTATAAAGATAAAAACACTTTTCTGATCAGAAGTCTTATTCAGAAAAACGATACTTAAATATTTAGGATTAAATTTTAGTGACTGGAGGGGGTTATAGAGCATACCATGTGTATTAGTCAGATCGTAGTTATTAATAGTACCTTGGATATATTTTATAAATTGACAGATGAAATAAAACTATAACTCAAAGATATAATACAGTAAAATTTGAATGGATAAATAAATGAATGAACAATAATTTCGGTTTATTATATTTTTAAAGAATGTAATAATTTATTGACAAATCGGTGTAGATCAAATTGATTAACAAACATTATAATTAATCGTTCAATAAAATTTTAAATTTTATGTTTTAAGGTGGCTCATCACCTCTACAAAGCACATACTTTGAATATTTTATTATAAATGTTTATTAAAAGTTTTGAAAAGAGTCGCTTAAGCTGACAATATTATAGCTATCATGTGATTATTTTCACAAAATTTTGTTGTTAAATTTTTCAGATACCGAAGTTTGAAAAAAAGTTCCATAAATTAATTTAATCTTTTTCAACTTGCATCTGATTTTCAATTTTTTGGGCTCATTCTCTTCCTTGAAGAAATTCATTGGGAGCCATCGCGGAAAAAATTGCAAAAACTTGGATAGGATTTCCAGAAAATTTAATTGTTTATAAGTATAGAAATACGAAAAATAAGTGAACAATTTTTTTGAAAATCTATGTAAGTTTTCGCAATTTTTTCCATGATGCCCAAAAAATTTAAAGTTGCATGTAAATTGAAAAATGTTAAAGTAATTTATTGAAATTTTTTTTAAGCTCCAGTACCTGAAAAATTTAACAACAAAATTTTATGAAAAAATCGCATGATATTAAGCACTAGCTATATTATTAAGCAATAGCTATATTAGTTCAAACTGATGAATACAAAGTAAATTTATAAATAAGTAAGCAAGATGTCACTATATACCTTTATATTTGATATCCATCACAATTAGTTGAAACAAGAATTAAAAACAAACAACACGATTTTAATAATTTTATATTTTTCTGTTAACAGTTATTTAAATGATTCAATCAGTCTACCAAAGTTATTATGCATCAAACACTATGGAGAGTCACACCTGCAAATGACTTCTTTATTATGGTGTACACAGTAAGACTTATTCCACGTAAGCATTACTTCTAACCGTCCAATTCACTCTGGATGAGTTAGTGAATTCACCAGTTCATACAAAAAATGAATTGATAAAGGTATACCAATGTTACTATTTGGACTTCTATGATAAAACGATTCATATGAATGTAAGATATTTTAATAAATCTAAGAAAAAAACGTGTTTCAAATATATATAATGACTGAAGCATGTACAGTTTTATGTATTGAAAATATAATTTAACTCTTTAACAAGTTAAATACACAATTTAAGCGACAATTTTCTTAAATCTTGCAGATTTTGTGTTTTCCTCAAATTCTATAGAAAAATGATTTTGTTATGATCGCCAAATATTTGTTCGATGTTTATTTTAGAAATATTTAATAATAATACAGTAGTGGAATCGTTAATGTGAAAAACTGTTTGATTCATTATGTAACAACTTTATTCCGCCAAAATATGTATTGTTAATGAATGACAAATCTTATAAAATTGTGCAAAAAAAAGGTTACGATTGTAATTGTTTTTATAATTCGTTTCTACGTACTAACAACTTCCTTTTTTAAATAAGCATTTAGCTACCTAGGAAAATGTTAAAATATTCCAATATAAAAATAATGTTAAAAAATGTAAATAAATAATGTATGTCTAGATTCACGAATAATGTCAAATCAAATATTTTACAAAGAGGTATAAAAATAAAAATCACACATTGTTTTACTAGTGCTATGAAAGATACAAGTAGTGTTCTATAGGCATCGATATATCTGGCGACGGTGGCACTGGCTTAATTATGGATGCAAAAAGTTTAAAAGCATGACAAAATTAGGACAAATAAGTAATTGAGGTATTAGTCCTAACTCTGCGATGTTTACAAACTTTTTACTTAAAACAAGTTGTTCCATCAGTAACTGGAAGAAACTGTATAAATGAGATTTTATTCTATTTTTATATTATAATTTGCTTTAATAAATTGGAAAAGCTCCATTTCAAAAAAGGTTGATTCAATAACTTGAATCATACTTTTTATTATTTTTAACATTCAAATTCATCCAAGATTAAAAAAATATAGTTAAATAATTATTATTTATGATTGTCATTGCTTGATGGCTGGCAAATTAAACCTAGATTTTATTTCACTTGAAAAATATTTCAAAAAGCTTACATAGATTGTCAATGATTTGAGTTCTACTAAAGTTTAGTATCGGTTAAAAACTTAAATCAATCAAAGATGTGATTAATATGAGTCCGTAAAACGTGCAATAAGACTTTCTTCAATTTTTTATTCTCGTACATAGACATTATTCGTGAATCTGACATACATATCATTGTAAAAACTGTGAAAAAATTTTTATTCAAAAAATGGTCTTTTCTAGGCATTTATATACGATCGTAATTTAAAAAGAATCTGTGCATAACTTTGTGTGTATTATTATGTTACTTTAAAAAATAAATGAAAGCTATGCAGAAAAATTGAAAGAAATGTTAAATAAATTAGAATGATCAGCTTTTTTGTTTATTCACTTATTATCCAAGTTAAGCTCCCTCGCCCTAAAATATCAGTATTATCAAATATTTCATGCGCAGTAAAGAGTCAAATAATGAGGTTTTTTGTCATAAAAAAAAATATCAGTTTACACAACATTCACTGCAGGAGATAAATAAAAAAATTAATTTATTTTTTGTTAAAAATAATCCCTATGGACTGTAAGTAGATAAATGAAAATTATAATCCATTGTGATGATTAAAATGCTGTTGGTATTATATTTTTGACTATGAAATTGATTAACTTATGCAATTCCCATACACAATAGTCAGGGAAATTTTTTTTTCTGACAGAGCTGCTGCTAATAGTAGTTTTTGTACGAGATTGGAAAGGCTTTAATTTGCGAACCGAAAGGTTTACGGCACGATATGTAGGTGAGGGACTTAACGAGGTTCGTACAAAAGCCTTTACGATCGAGTAACGAATGATATTTTTCCTACCGAGGGTATACCAGGGTTCCAAAAAGGCCCGAGGTAGGAAAAAGTACTTTTTATTACTCATTGAGTTATGAAGGATGTTCAACTTCTTTGTTTTAGAGCAACTTCAGGTTTTCACGAGTCAACTCATTCTGAGGTGCATCAGCCTAACAACTATGCTTCATACTCTGAGACGTTTGGGCATTAATAGTTTCTCATATTATGCAATTTTTAACGACAGTCACACTAGTTTGCTATTAATACTTATATTGATACACATGATTACTTCAACACTATAGAAAAAACACATGAGAAACTCGCATTTCCATGAAAAACATGATAAACGATATCTCCAACAAAAGGCATGACATGCTAAAATTTTTGGATGACAAACATAACAATGAAATATTTTGGTGAAAAACATGACACTATAATTTTCTACAAATACTATCACATTTCAAAAGTCTGCGATGAAAATCATTACACTTTAACGGTGGCTCATGCGGATCGATATAAATAATTATTCAAAAATAAAAAAAGTTGTAGGTTATTGTTTAAGCACTACAATTTTTTTATTTCTTTTTCGAAAGTGGTAGGTCAACCATTTTATTTCGGAGTAAAAAATATTAAAAAATTCGCACATTAACATTGTTTCTTATGTAAATTTCGTTATAAGTCTTTATTACTTGTTAATAATTAATTATAATTAAACTTGCAAAATTTTATTCTATGGTATTTTGCATGAAGAATGGATTCCCAACAAAAAAATTAAGGGTAATCCATCAAAAGTTTAAGAAAACTCAATTATAATATTAAATTTTAAGCGTATGACGAATATTAAGTATACTAGAGCACTCAAAAATAAATGTATTTTTACTTGCTTATAATATTACGATTATTGACGTTATTACCAATAATTTTGTATTATTTTCACTATTATTTAAGTTGATGTATTCAGTTTTACTTAGCGTTACCACCAGGGTTCTTCGCTTGATACGACACCAAATGCTTGAGCCACATTAAGAAGAGTACATAGTAGGATTTATTCTTTAGAAAGATAAAGCTTTATTCGATATTTTTGAAAGAATAAATCTCTCATTTTACACTTCACAAAGAATGTAATCTGAATCTCGTCTTTTTAAAGGACTAAATAGTAGAATCAAGTAGTATAATATCGAGGTTATGATAAGGTATACATGTTATAAGTGCAATGAGCTCTCGATGGATTATATTGACATATACTTCTAAAAGTATAAGTTCAAAATTTTCTTCTATGAGTTTTACATTACAAATTATAAATCATGATATTCATTATTTTAGGAAAGATTAAAATTGAAACATATTAAATTTCACTTTTTTAAAAATGTAATCGTCACGGTTTACTCTTTTTAAAAGATTGAATTTATAAATTTCCTACTTATAGAAGTCAAAATTAGTGAATTTACTCTTTTGAAAGACGCAATTGCAATTTTTACTTTCCAAAAGTCAAAATTTATAATGATTACAGTCTTTTATACATAATATTTTCTGGCCAGTGCTAAAACGCCAAAGAAGCATGAATTATATGAGCTCATGAATCATTATCTTTATTTATGTCATTTTTGTCTATATGCATCAAGAAAAAGTACATGTCTGATATTTTTGATAATCTACCTGACGGACTTTGTAGATTTTTTGATACTTAAGATACTGATTATGTGATTATAATATACTTAACATATTTATAAAAATGAATATGACTTAAAAGGGATGTGGAAATCAAATAATAATTGTGAAGTAGAATACTGACAGAATGAACGAAAAGAGGCAAAATCAAGGCAAATAAAAACAGGAAAAATAAAACGAGAAAGACGAAATGGTGTGCCCTACATGCCTAATACCAAAAAAAAAAACCTCCGCTATGTGCTGGTAGGTTGACGGAAACGTATTTTAGTCCATCGTCGAACATGAGCAGCGTTGTATCTCGCCTGAAAAAAAACCCCATGGTTTTCCCATAAGGGTTGCCTTTAGGAAAATTTATACTGTAAAAAATATATTTGTACAAATTTATAGATAATTAAAAAATATTGGTTCATGAAAGCAATGAACTCAATGTGGTAGAACCCATAGAATATTTTATGCAGAATATTGTACATAATATTAGGTATGAAAAAAAGAGAAACAGGAGAGTTTGTTTAATGATTTTATTTTTTTTGCAATGCTTATATTACAAAACATACTTTTTCAGACACATTTTAAAATATGCTTTATTTACACCTGGATGTGTAACATCTCGTCTTTACAGGAATTAATCGATAATATATCATAGCTATTTCCATAGGCTTTCGTACGATAATATATGATTATGGCAGTAAATTTACAATAAAGTCTATTATCATTCGTATAATTATAATATTTATTTTATATGTTATGCATCACATCGTCTTATGCATAGTAATAGAAAACAAACGAATTTATATTTTTCTTTCATTTTCTTCTTCAAGTTCATTAATACACATCAATACGTAGTCCATAATGTACATCGAAAAAATTTCTGTTTAGTTCTGGTGAAAGTAAATCTAATGATTATATTTCAATATCATTTCTAAACAAAAAGATGAACACATGGAAGTTGGGAAACGAAAATGTGATGATAATCGATACCAAAATTTTCTCAAAATATGAGCATGGAGCACATTCAGACAAATGTATTTATGATTTTCCTATTAATCTTCAATGCTATTGATCTTTGATTAAACTAAGATCCTGCGATATGTTGCAAAATCTATTAAGCTTAGGAGGAAAGCACAGAAGTTGATTAGACGATAAAAGTTTAATTGTTCCTAATTTTTATTTTTATTTATAGTTACTTTTTCTATCATCACACATAAAGGGTTTTTGTTATAAAATATTAAACGAACGAAAAGAACAAAAGAAACAAGGATCATTCAAACAAAATTTTTTCTAATATTGTCTAAGAGCGCCTTGAGTTGCATAGTCAATTAATTTCTCTCTTCCTCTCGTAAACTCTCGCCCGATAGTTTGACCATCCAAGTATCGGGTTTCAGTCTAAGTTTACAAAGTTACAATCATCATTATACAATATATGCAACGCTTTGTATCTTGTAATTATACATCTTGATTACGATAAGAAACGAAAACTTATCATTACTCGTTACACTATAAGCGACTATTTATATACAATGCATCGTTTCAATCGCTATTTTTTTCGATTTTAATAAAACACTGGTTTGCTCGTATAAAAAAAAAAAAAGAAACTACACTTAAAAAACGAGTTAATACGTTGTACCAGCATAAATTTACAGACGTGAAACGTATGTGTACGAGGAATTAAGGTATATTGCGTACCTTTTGAGTGAGAGCCCGTTGGCAGTAGTGTTTCGACTAAATATTAAAACGACTAAGCATAAACTCCCTTTGAAAGTGCAATTATTCTCAACTCTCAAAAAGGCAATGTATATTACATCAAATTTTATTTCGCAACAATTTATGCTATCAATTTTGATTTATTATTATTTATTTTTTCTGCTCAAGCTGCAACGATTTCGATATCCGCAATATTATATGTCCAAGGTACGAAAATTGAGCCACATACACCCAATTATCATAAACCGACCTAAGGTATCGTGCTTGATCAAGAATCGTGCTTCTTTCATTTGATCGCGCTTGTACTTCGTAACGACTAAAAAGTCTTTGTAAAAGTAAGGAAAACAATATATTGCATCGGTTATTACTCATTACAGCTCGCCAAATCATCAAAACTCTAAATACGCTGCTTTTACATCCACATATGCAAAATCTACCTCACATCAATTCAAAAACAACTTTTTCCGCTAGCTTATTATTTCAAAACGCATCCCATTTACACTTTTTGCACTCATAATCCCAAGTCGACAAGGGGGAAGTGTTTTCTTCTTCTTCTATCACTCATATATTACACACATTATACAAACGATCAACGGTCAAAGGAGCGTCAAGTGGAGTCCGCAAACGTTACTGTACAAAAGCGCTGTTTCACTTTTCCTACTGAAATTATCCTAAAGCGCTGCACGTCCTTGACGAAAGACATTAGTCGGGCCGAGGGGCTGGTCAGCTTCTACGAAAGTGTACAACTGTCCCGCGCCGCCGTCGACCCAATGGTGTCTTAGTCTTGCAACCCGTATCAGGACAGGCTATTCCTGTGCTTCTTGCTTTTGCCGGCGGGACCGGCCGCGCCGGCCGCGACCGCATCGACCGAGGCAGCCACCTCACCGGCGGGCGTCTGCTCGTCGTTCTCACTCCTGCGGCGCTTCTCCTTCATCTGCTTCTCCATCGCCAGCATCGTGATCATGCGCTTGTGCGAGTCCCCTACAATCCAACCGTGCTGCTCCTGCCTGTCATCCTCCGGACCTTCCTGAACCTGTACAGGAGCAGCCGACGCTTGCGGCGCCACCGAGACCCTCACGATCTCCTCGTCGTCACTCGAGCTTGACCAATAGTACAGCTGGTTGGCGGCGGCTCGTTTCCGCCGACCTATCGCCACACCTACGGCCTCGTCCACCTGGTTCCAGGATCTCGTCGTCTTTAGCTCCTCGTCGCCGTCCAGGTCTGATTCCCACTTGCCGCTCTGCGAGCGCCCTTGAGATTCTCTCCTGTCTTTGCTGCAGTTTTTGGACGTGCGGCGCTGGCTCGACCCACCCGACGCGCGTTTGTTGCTCTTCGACTCTGGTGCAGTCTTGGCGGGCCTTTTTGTGCTCTTCTGAGAAGCCTTGCTGGGTGGTCTTTTCTTCTTGGGAGGCGCCACTTCGGCGAAATCAGCCACCTCGCTACACGGCTCTTCGTTCTCGTTGTCCGTGCTGGGTTTTGCTGTCGGCTTCAAAGTTTGGTTAGGTTCGCTCGGATAGTCGAAATTGCCGTCCAGTTCTTTGTGGCTTTTTTGCTTCTGCGAGTGTTTTCTCGGGCTCGCCTTTTTGACATCGGTTCCGTTGGTCACCGCTTTCGATGTGGCGTCGAACTGCCTCTTCTCGTCCTTCTCGGAGCCAGAGGCCTCGCTGGTCGCGCTCAGTCTCTTCTCCTCGAGCTCGCGCATTATCGCCTCCTCGATGGCTTTTTGCTCCTTGGCGATCATCTGCTCGTGCTTCTTCTCGATGTACCTCTCCTTGCGCCTCTCCTTCGACTCGCGCTGCTTTTGCTTGCCGAGACGAGGCTTCTCATGGCTCTCGACCCTGTCCACGGATCTTTTGCTACTAGTTGACACCAGTAGTTCCTCGTCCGAGCTGCTGATCTCCGCGAGCAGACCCTGCTTGCCGATGGCGCACTTCCTCTGGCGCCGCGTCGGCTGAATGTCTAGGAGAATGCGCTCGCGCTCCTGCTCCTCTTGGAGCTTCTTGAGTTGCTGTTGCTGCTGCTGCTGCTGCTGTTGTTGTTGTTGTTGTTTTCGTTTCTTCGACTCCTGCACCTTGCGGCTCAGGAAGACGTGAAGAGGCAGATTTTCCGACTCGCGCAGTGGTTTCTCGTTGCTGGACAGCTTTTCCGGTAGCCATTCGAGCTTCGACACTTCCTCCTCTTCGTACTCGTCGTTCATGTCGTCCTGCGAGTCGTATAAGTCGCGCTTCTTGTTCCTCTTGACCGGAATGAACTTGGATGCTTTGGCAGAGATCCTCGACCTTTTTGCGGATGTCGCTGTGACGGACACTTCCTGGGCATTGTCGAGAATGTTAAGCGCGTCTTCGATGGAAATGAACTTGTCAGAGAGGCCAGACTGCTTCTCTGGTGTTGTGTCTGTTGGCTTTTGAACGCTACTCTTCTCTTCGGGTGCCACAATCGAAAGCTCGTCTCGATCAGAATCGATGATTGAACTGTCCTCTCGGTAGAGATCATCGAGATCAAGGGTGCGCTGTTCGATCTCCTCATCGCTGTTTGTGCGCTGCTCTGCATCTACTGGGTCTTTTTGAGTTTCGTCTATAACTAGAGGATGGTCGGAGAGTTCGGACTCGGATTTTTTATTGTTATCCAGGTAAGGGGATACGCTCTTTGCCTCTTTGACATTGTCGTCTTGCGTGTCCCAATTCTTTTGGCTTGCATCATTTTGAGATTCATTGTTGGTGATAGTTTCATCATTGTTCGTTTGTTGCTCAGCTGAAAAAATAAAGAGTTCATTATATTATCAAATTTCATTAAGAATAATTGAATTAGAAATTGAAAATCTTGTTGTAAACACACCTTGTTGACTATCAGATTCGTCTTTCAAAACTTCTGCAACCGGACCTTCCAGCAAATCATCGTCTCCGTTTCCATCCTCAGTATTATGTTCAAATTCGCTGTCGGAAGAAGTTGATGACATCTCGGCAAAAAGATTTTGCTTGCCTTTGGAGCAAGTTCTCTGGCTCTTATTGATTCCCACCCCGGCAATATCGTCGGTTTTCAGCTTTGTCACAAATTCGTCTGAACTGTCGTCCTCGTACCAGGCATTGCGTGACTTTTTCTTGACGTTCTTGACGCTTTTTTTCTTCGATTTACTAGAAATTTTGGAAGCGATTTGTTCACCTGGTGTACTTTTGGATGATTTTTGCCGCCTTTCGACAAACTCATCCATTGGTCCTGTAAAGTAGCAATAAATTAAAAAATTAGCTGGGCCATCATAAAAGTTTATGCCAAGAAGAAAAATATAGTATCTCAAGTTATTCTCTATGATTGTAAAAAATAAACTTAAGCTTATTCTTTTAAAAATGTAAATTCAACAAACCTATGATATTGTCTTGCTTTTCTTCAAAGTTAGCAGACTTTTTCTTGGGCTCATGATTTTCAATATCTTTGAACTTCCTGTCAATCATACTCTCTAAGTTCTCACCCATAGCAGTGATTGATTTACCGTTTGTCAAGGTATGGCCAATGGCTTTGGAGAGCAATGCTGACATACTGAACTCTTTCACAGGCACGTCAGTCTTTGCTCTGTACGAGAGTACATTGTTCAAGCCAGATTCACCAATACTCTCCTCTTCGTCGTCAAAATCGTATACGTCCTTAATCTTGTTGTCAGAGTGATCAATCGCATACTTTTTCTTGTTGTCATCGCGACGCCTCTTGCGCACGACCATGCCTCCTCGATATTGTTTCGTACGAATCAAAGGCAAATTATGCTGCCCGCTCTTAGCTTTTTTTGGCTTCTTTGATTTGTCAGATGATTTTGATGATCCCTTAGATTTTTCGAGATGTTTCTTGTCGTAGAGATCTTTTTTGCGTTCGAAAAGTTCTTTTATCGGATTTTTTAATTTCTTAACAGAACTGGTTTTTTCATCGTTAGGATATTCGTTATTTGTGTGATCTTTGTAGTCACTGATAGGAGAGACCTGGTCCTGATATGTTGGAGCAATTTCGGATGATTTTTCATGCACTGTTAGAGTTGTAGAGGTCGGAGCTCGTGCGCACGCAAGTTCGGCTAACAACTTCATCGGCGTTGAACCACTGCAAAATATAATAAACATCCAATGAAAAAACTTTAAATTACCAACTTGAGTAATGTTACTCAAAATCGTAAGGCATCTACAGAATTGTAAATAATCTAAATAGTCAGCAAAAAAAAATCCAGACCAAATTTTGGAAAATACTGGAAATAGCAATTTGTATCAACTACTGTTTTTTATAGTGACATAATTTAGATTTTTAAATAAACAAATATTCACTATCCCTCAGTGATTTGTCGATTTCTTGAATTTAAAGGGCACAGGGCAATAAATACACAACTTAGAAAGTAAGTAAGAGAGTTAATTGTGTTAATAAGCGAGTGTATTGGAAAGTAAATGAGTGAATAAGTAAGTTGCACTGAAAGAATGTCAGTGAGATTGAGAAATAGTTATTGGATTGGAAATCAAAAAATTTAAGCGCTTAAAAAAACTTACTTGTGATCATGCTTTTCAAGATTCGACAAGGCCTTGTCAACAATGCCACCAAAGCCGTTATCAATCTTAGCTTTTCCAGCATCCAAACCATAGCCATCATCATACGCTGCACCAGCTTCTGCGGCAGCAGCCGGACTACCACCCTGAGACTTGTGCTGTCCAAAAGACGTGGCGATAAGACTCTCGCTTTCTTGCATGCGCCGCTGGATCTTGTCACGAAGTTTATTATTGTGTTCGAAAGCAACATCTAAACTGTCATCATAACTCGTCTCAAGGTATTCGGTTGACTGGGATATTAACGCTATGTCATCGGGACTGGAGCGTCCACTTATACTGTTGTGATGACGGTTGTGGTGATGATGATGATGATGATGATAATTGTGGTGGTAACTGTTGTGATGATTGTGGTGATGATGATGGTGATGGTGGTTGTGGTGATTTCGGCTTCGCTTTGTCATGGTGGTGGTGAATTCACGTTCATGGCTGTTGTACTCTTCTCCCAGTAACTGTATGAAATATTGCGTGATTAGTGGATTTCACATATTTTTTTAATTGTTATTTAGTGTTGATGTTTAAAACATGCGAAATCATTTACGTGGTAAAATACGTAAACATAAGGTTTATTAGACGGAGTCAAATCATGTGTGCGATTATTATTTTTATAATACAAACTGATATTTTATACAAAATTTAAATACAAAATAATAAATCATTCGTAAGGAAAGATAAAAAATGTAATCGTGTTTTTACCTGATTAACAGACTCAAGTAGACTGCCTAAACTGTTCTGGCTTTCCACAGCCTTCCACCTATCCTTACTTCCTTTGTAACCAGCAGTTTGTTCATCTTTTTTATGGCGATGTTGGTGATAAGATCCAGTAGCAGCCAAATGGTCGTCAGTCGAGTGATCAAGCTTGATTTTCTTAGCACCTCTAAGTTCCTTTCCACTAGCCTTAAGTCGTGAACAACACTCGACAAACAGTTCCTCATCAAAATTTAATACTTTAGGTTGTTGTTCAGCAGGTTTTTCCGATAAAGTACTAGCCATTTCCAAATTAAAATCAAGGGCATTGTCTTCTAATGCATCAGTAGGACCTATTGTTACCATTTCGACCGGTCCATTAATCGTTTGTTCCCGACGCAATGATAGGCTTTGTGGAGACCTAACTGAGTGTGACTTTGACTTTTTTTTCTTGCGACTTTTACGTATTTTTTTCACATGACGATGTATGGCATCATCATCACTTGGAGAGTGAAGACTTCCCTCGTCAGTTGAGTCATGTGTATTATTTGCTAATATTATGCTATTGGATTGATCACCGTTTTCATTGATGGTATTGTCAATTTCAAAAGATAAGTTTTCCTGCTCAATTTTCGATTGGGAAACCTGTAAATCTTTCGACATCCTGGCAATCTCTTCAGCCTTATGTTCTTCATCGTTGCATTCATCTTTCAATTGTTTTAAATCTTCCGCAAAAGACTCGTCCTTCTTTTTTTTTCCTTTTTTGGATTTCGCTTGTTTTAGTTCAGTAGATGTTTCTTTCAAGAGTTCATTATGATTAAAATATTTCTCATCTTCAAGTTTTTCTTTAACTTCGGTTAAGGATACCTCTTGACCCTGACTTGCAAATGTTTGATTTATCACCATATGATTTTCGGGTAAAGGCAAATCCTCACAAAATGCTTGAGATATTAGCTCTCCTGCTCGCTTCTTGCTCTGTCTACTGTGGCTTGTCACTTCCACCAATTTCTTAAGATCATCATTACTCACAGTTCGCAGATTTTTCTTCGACTTTGACTTGAGTTTTTGAGTGGATTTGTTACTCTCACTGTCGGATGAGTTGTGTTCAGAACGTGACTGCCAGTCTTCAAGAACTTCCTTAACTTTTTCGCCGCCAAAGACTCGACCAAAAACACATTTGACGATTTTATTCTTACTCTTCTGAAATTTCTCGTCTTCGTGATCCTCCACAATCTCACCATCTTCACTAACGTTTGGGACTTCAGTTACAATTTTTTCTTTGGATTTTTTTCCGAGTCTCTTAGTTGAACTAGACTTTGGCCTTTCTAATGTTATTTTGAATTTATCAGTAGACTCTACGGATAATAAAACTGTTTGTGCCTCGGCATGATTTCCTTCTGATTTTTTATAATCATCGACAGTAAATTCTTTTATATTGTTTTCCACTAATACTGATGTTGGTGATTCTTGAGTAATTAGTTCTTTAATGGTAATAGGGTCAATTGGTTTGACATTAGCTGAAATGTCTGTCACCTGATTTTCTTCATCAGGCTGCTTGGTAATCTCGGGCGTCATTTCTGTATCGTCAAGCAGCTTCTGAATATCAACAGACAAATTCGTATCTAGAGAATTTTCATCACTGTCAAAGCCTCCAAGCATAGATGGCGGTAGTTCATTTCTCGAGTCATCAAATGTTTTGAAGTTTTCACTGCTTAAACTAGGAAAGATAATACGTTGTAGATCGGAACTGATTTTTTCGGGCTCAGCTTGAGTTTTTATTACTTTGATGGGCAAAGATGTTGGGATCTCTGTATAATCGGTAATATTATTTTTTATTTTTTCGACAAACGACTCAAAAAGCACACCTGATTTTGATTGTTTGGTCTCACTGGATTTTTCTGGTAACTTTTCGATTTCAGATGCCGCTTCTGCGAACAAAATTACTTCGGTCGTTAGATTTTCTTTTGATATATTAACATATGAATCAGTTTCTCCAGTATTCTTCTTTGATTTTTTGTTTTGACTTTTTTTTGACTTATGTGGCTTTTTACTTGTAGACAATTCTTTATCTACATCTATTTTTTCTTGAAGTGAATTTCTCTCATTTGAATTTGCGTTTGTAATAACTGAATTTTCATTCATGATCGAATTTTCTCCTACAATCTTTGGTTTTTTCATCTTTTTACTATTGTTTTTATCCAAAAATAGTTCAGCTTGTAAATTGTTAGCAGTAATTTCATGATTATTTTTTCGGTCTTTTTGCTTAAGATTCAATTCAATAACTCTATTTTCAAAAATTAATTCTCTTTCATTTTCTCCGCTGTCATCATTTTTGTTTTCTAAATTTTCAGATATAGATATTTTTTCATTGTTTTTCTCTGATACTTCATATATTTGCTCAATAACTTCTGAAGTTGTTTTCGGAAAAGTTACTATTTCGTTACCAATTGTAGCACAAGTATTTTCTGTTTTAACTTTCGATTCTTTTTTTAATTTTTTAACAAGATATTTAGATTGAGTTTCTTCAGTGGAGATAACACTCGTTATATTTCCATCTTTTTTGGATACTTTATTTGTCGTTCCATTCTTATTTTCAAGTAACTCTTCATCAGAATCCAAGTTTTCTTCCTCTTTGTAGCTTGGTCGCATTTTGTTTCTTTTTGGTCGAGTATTTTCAGACATAGGAAGGTCAAGATTCTGACTCCGATTGCGAGTTATTCGTCTACTATCATCAAAGTTAATTTCTGAATTTATTGTAGCTACGGCATCTTTATTATAAATTACAGTTTTTTCTTCAAAATTTAAATCAGCATCACTCTGATTGTCTTTAGGTTTATCATCAATAATCTTACAAATTTTATTTTTCTGCTTGACAGGTGGTTCATTAGGCTCTCCAAATTCTGCAATTTTAGGTTTGACAAGATTTTCACTGACAATCGAGTTAATTACAAAAGACTCTTTAAGATTTTCTTGTGATACTTTTGGCTCAATGGTATCCAAACTAAGATGCTCGTCAGCTAAGCTTTTCATTGTATTTTCCTTCTTTTTCTTCGAAATTTTTACGATGGGTATTACGTTTTTTACTGCAGTAGATACCTCTTTGACAGGGGTTGAAGCTGCTTCGGGAGTAATGGGGCTCACTTGATCGGTTAGAACATATTCATCATGACTCATGTTCTCAGTTATTTTACATATCTCTTCATCAAGCATTTCATCCTCTAGTTGTTCTGGAGACTTGTGAGAAAACATAGGAAGCTCCAGAAATGTTGGAGTATGTGTGAGAAGAATTTCCAGGACGGGTGTTGTACTTTTGTTGTTTGTAGTCTCACTTGATTGTCTGGGGGATTTTGAGATGAACTGAGGTATGGGTATAGTGATTGGTTCTGATACAGATTTTTCGTTGGATTCTGATACTAATACGTCTTCGATCTTTTCAATCACAAGATTTTTATCTAATTCGATCTCTTTTTCGATCTCTTTTTTGTTTCTTTCTTCTTCCGTATTCTTTTCCACCCGCTCCTTTTCTTTCTTTTCGTCTTCCTGTTTATTTTCAGTATTATCTACTACAAGATTTTCAGGATTATCGTTTTTCAGAGTATCTTTTACAACGTCCTTCCCAGTATTCATAGTTATTTGTAACAAATGTGACTGTGATAAGTTATGTTTTTTCAAACTACTTCTGCGTGTAAAACTTGTTGCACAAACATCACAAAAAAATTTAGCTGCTTCTTTCGTTAATTTTTTTTTCTTTTCAACTATCAGTATCTTGCCAGATTTTGTAACAACTGAAAAGTTTCCAGCAGCTCTCTTCTTTAGCGTTGACAAGTCAAGAGATGCGGAGTCATCAACTTCCGAGCTAAAGATTCCTTGAGCTACTATCGACTGTTGTATGGTAGTGTCAAGATCTCCTTCAAAGGAGTCTAGTTGCATATCGGGCAGATTTATTGATTGATCGATTGTTCTTTGAGTTTCTGTAAATTTACTAATATCAATGTCACTAGGAGACGATTGCTCTTCAGTGTGCCTTAACAATTGTGTTCCATCTTCTTTATTTTTAATAAGCACGGTTTCAGTATGAGATTCTGGTTCTTTCGTTCTTAGTTCTTCCTGCTCTATAAGTACGGGCTCCTCAGTGACTTTAGTTACACTGTTATTAACTTTTTGAGTAACAATATTCTTAGCTGATAAATTTTCATCATTTTTTATTTCTTGTTCAACAGCAGAAGATTCACTATCGCTGAATAAATCGCTGGTTTCAGATAGAGATATATTTTTCTTTGCTTTTCTACTCCAACTTCGTCTCTTTTCTAATTTTCCGTCAGCCAATGAGCTAGAGGTTTCCCCAATAGTACTCTCAGAATTTTTGCTGCTGGATTCAAATGTCACATGCTTCCGTTGGGAGCGTCTTCTCTGCAAAAACTCTCCATCACTTGCAGAAGATACATCGGAGTCATCCGATTCTTTGATTTTTGTAAATGTCTCTTCAGCTTCTGCATTTCGACTGTTGCGAGTGTTTCGCTTGAAGGTTTCATTCGTAGATTTTTCTGTAGTTTCTGATAAAGATGAATACTGGTCGACTGTCTCATTATCATTATTAAATTCTTCATCGGCACTTTGTTTTTGCACTCCATCTACTTCAGTTCTTTCATATTGTTTTGCGTCGCTAGAATCTCGTACGATGGGCATTCTCTTAGAAGTGCGTTTGAGTTTAATTATTTCAGTCGATTTAGGAATTTTAAACGAATCTTCCACATCAATTTTCTCACTCGTCTCGCTCTTTAAATTTTCAATTGATTCTAGTGATTTTAATAAATTTTCAGTCAGCAATTTATTATTTTGTAGTTCAGGTTCCTTAACAACTTTAACATTTCTCTTACGACCTCGTTTCTTTTTCTTTGAAATAGTTTTGGATTTTTCTCTAACTGCAGATACTATGTTTTGTACATCTAAATTACAGCTACTACTTGTGCATGGATTTATAGATTCTGCATTATAATTTAGTTCCATGTTTAGGGCTTCATTATTCTCACCAGCTTGAAAAATTTGTTTAAATTCTGAAATTATATCTTTATCTACCATACATGCAATTGGTCCTAAATTAATTGCACTTATTTCATTATCAGTAGTTTTCTTACTATCAATTTCTAAGCTTAATTTTATGTCATCATTGACCTGTTCCTTTACATTTATATTAGTATTATGTTTATTACAAGATTCTTCAACAGCACTATTCGTATCCACTAACTTTAAAACCTTATCTTTGTTCTTTTTCTGAGTACCTTTACGTTTCGGCTTCTTTGACTTATGCTTATCCACCAAAAGAGAAGCATCTATTGCAGCGGTCGTCGGTTTATCATGTGGAATCCTTCTATCATCTGCTTTTAAAGATTCGTCGTCTTTGTCATCAGTTTTCTTAACCGATGTTTTTGTATCCAGCATCTTCAAAATATCTGCAAGACAAACTTCTTCATCATCTTCATTAACATTTTCATTAATAGAGATCTTTTCATTTTTTTCCGGCATGTCAACGTCAGGGGAGTGCTTTCCCAACATTTTTTCGACATTCTCTTCAGCAAATTTACTTTCTTTTAAGGTTAAATCTACGGATTTTTCTGTATCAGTTTGTTCAATCGCCCTAGTTATATCAATTTGGCAGCTTTTATCAGTATCTTCGCACTCGATTACATCATTAGTTTTTATACTATTCTCAGAACTAGAAAGCGTTTCTTCAGTAGCCTTTAAATCACTTATCATATTAGTTATCGATGACGTATCAAATAAATTTTGTTCTTCATTCTCTTTTACCAATATATTACTTTTAGAATTATCTACATGTTTCATCATGATAGCCTCATTGAACTCAAAACTCGGTATTGTATTCATAATGTCCACATTCTGTTTATTTAATTGCGTACTTGGTACAATATTTTGTAATGTTATCGCATTATCTAATTTCACACTAGTGTTTTCACTCATTGATGTAGCTGTATTCAATTCCATACTCGGTTCTTTAATAAACAAATCTGTCAAATTTTTTTCTCCGGGTATCTTTCTACTATTCCCCTGTTGCAGTTCGATATTATTCGTGCTTTCTATGCACTTTTGGCTTGCAGAGGAGACATGAAGAATTCCGTCACCATCCAACGAAACATCTTTTTGCTTGGCAATCTTTGAAACGATCTTTTCTAAAAATGAACCCTTGCCCTTTGGTTTTCTTCTCGACAAATCAAGAATTATATCGTTTGCAGAGTCTTGAAGAATTGTATTTGGTTGTACTTGTATCTGAGCTTCTTTCTCCATTACAGGCGCTGTTTCTAGCAGCTTCTGTTTGGTAACTTCCACACTTTTCTCACTATTGAATTCACTATGTTCTGGTTTCACATTCGTTTTTTCAATTTGTTCATCTGGTCTTTCTACTTTACACTCATTAGCTATTTCAAAGTTTTCGATATTTTTTTGATGAATAATAGATACAGTATCGATACTATCATTTTCACAGATACTTATACAAGGATCACAAGCATTTGAAGAATTAGAAACAGTACTTTCTACAGCACTCAATTCATTGCTGATGTGACAAGTAATTTCCTCACTACTACTGCCTTTGTTATCGAGACTAGTCTGAGCTGTAAGCACTGTAGTAGTATCTTGTGACTCGATGACGGGAACATTGATAGCCTCAGTGAGGATGCCAATTACGTTACTAAGTGATCTTTTGTTAGTTGGCGTTTTACCATTGTTTCGAAGCCCACGTGTCTTTTTGGGACGTACAATTTTGGACTTTAAAATACTAATTACTGTTTCAACTGAATTTTCCTTGCCACTATCCATATTTGAGTTTGAAGATTCCTGTTGCAACTGTTCAATGGTTGAATTTTGTAAAATTTTACTATCGTCATTTTCCTGCTGGTCAACTGGAAATATATCACTATTTGATTTAATTTCGGGGACTGTGACGTTTGTTTCTTCCGAAGTCGATATTTCCCCGGAACTGACAGTGTTTTTAATTTTTTTATCTTGAGTTTCTTCGATTGTGGCAGGCTCTTCAGTTATTATTGGTTTGTCGGTTAAAGCTTCAATTAAATTATTTGCTCGGCTCCGGCGCTTACCGACAGCTACTTTCTTAAGAGAGATCACGACTGATTGTTTTGTAGCATTTTCTTTCTCAACAGTATCACATTGCTTTAAGGCAGTGTTTATCTTATCATTCTTCTCCAAACCCTCAGCAGATTTATTTGATTCGTTTAGCGCAGTTTTTGATGTTTCTTCAGAGGATTCTTTTATTCTCAATGATTTTCTTACTGCACTAATTTTTTCTTTATCTCTTGAGGAGTAAGCAGTAGTTGGGCCATAATCTGTTGTCAGATTAGTTCCGGACGATTTCTCGTTTGCAGATATTCTGTCTTTTTTATTCAAGATATCTTTTTGGGTGCGCTTAACTGAATTTTTTTCGGACACTTCCCTGGTTACTTTCTTAGTTGCGATATCAAGGATGGATTCTTTTCTCGCTTTAGAGTTACTTCTGGTATTCAAGCCTGAATTATCCTGGTCTGTAAGGGCTTTTTCGCTAGGCTCATCGACTGTCTTGGTGGTTTTCTTTGGCAATTCAGGGGTTACAGCTCCTCTGGAGTTGGTCAAACGCCGAGTTTTAGATTCTGATCGTGGTGTAGCAACTGGAGTAGAAAATGATGACAACTTCTGGTTTCTTGTTTTGAGCTCTATCGCTGGCTCAGTCTGTTGATGCTTTTGGTTCGTTGTGGTTTCATCATTATTGCTCAAAGCAAAACTCAAATCTGTCTTTGGTCTTCGGCTTCGGATGTTCGCTACTTTATCGCTTTCTTGGTTCTTCTCTTCGCTTGAATTGCTGTCAAGACTTCGCCGACTAGTTGACGAGTTCCTTGACGACGTTCTCGTTGACTCAGAGCTTCTATCCTCACTTGAATTTTTATCAAGACTTCGCCGGTTGGTCGACGAATTTCTCGATGATGTTCTCAACAACTTTGGCTTTAACATCGGTGGTCCCGATTCTTTAGAGCTCGCAGGAAATTCGGATTCTGTAGCCAACGACCCCAACGTCGTCACCACCTTTTCTGATGTTGGTGTTATTTCAAGCAACTTTTCTGGCAGCTCGACTGTCCTTTCAGCATCTTGAGACGCAAGCCTTGTGATTCTCCTAGAACTTCTCGTGTGCTCCATCCAGGCATGATTTGCAGCTGCTCGTAAATTTGAGCGCGTAAGTAGCCTCGCCGAATTGGTTGAGGGCTTGTTTTTGATCCTCTGAGCTCTAGCCACCGCTGCCTGACGACTCTTGACGAGTTTAGAGTCACTGCTACGTAATAGCGGTCGAGTTCTCAATGACGCGCCAGACGAGTCGTTTTGTGGAGCCGATAACAAGGTACTCATGATACGTCGACCTTTCTTCTTTTTGACAGTTTCTGGCAGATGTTCCACTATTTGTTCAAGTTTGCTTGCTCGGGGTAGAATCCTTTTTCTCGTCGAAGTGCTGCTGTCCGTCACCTCATCGTCGCTTACTGGCAAAGATGCCGTTGCGGCGCTCCTTAGTTTGATCCTCCAGCTCATTGATTCTTCGGCTAGATTCGGTACTCCAACATTCCTCCGCTTCCCTAGAAGCCTGGCTTTACGCAGCAGCCTGCCACCTTTTCTTGTGGACAACGCTGTCGTAGGGCTTATTGGTTCGATACTCGAGATCCTGGGTGCGCACGAGCGGTAGGACTGATCGCTAGAATTGCAAGCTACTTCCTTCTCCTGCTGACGTTCCTCCCACATATTCTTCTTGCGCTGGAAGGACTTGGCATTTTTGAGAAGTTTGTTGCGCAACACTGCCTTACTCCTTACCATGCGTGAGGCTGGATTGTCGGACACCGCACCAGAATGAGCCTATAAAGAAAATAAAAATGTTTTAGTCAAAGCTTGATTTTTTATTTGAAAGAAACTACTTGCAAAAGTAGTTAGTTATAGAAAATTTAGTAAAAATTAATTCATTGTACTTTTAGGTAGCTCTCTAAAATCTAACCTACAGATCAAAACTTCAATGGATTTAAGTGTTTTACGAATTTTTGAAAATCATTCATTTTTCTGCACTGCATTATTTATCAACCATTCCAGAATGTGTGTACAAAATTTCAGATCATAATATTTAATAGGAAAAATTTGAGAATTAATTTAGTTAAAAAGAATTGTGCCACGCTGTAGCGCATCACGTGCCGAGTTTGGGTTGTATTTTATTACAAAATTGTTTATAACTCGAAAAAATGACCCGTTACCTTGGGGTCCTAGTGGGATTGTTCTACAGATAGTTATTAAATTTTGCATTTTTAACAAAGAATGCTAGAAAGGTATAGAAAGTATGATTTTGTCATGTTTTTTCTTCATAATAAAGACTTCAACTAAATTCTGTAGAGCAAACGACTCATAATTTTTAAGCTTATGCAATTCTGAACAGATATTTATTAAATTCTGTATTTCTAGCAAAGAATACGAAAAAGGTATAAAAAGCATGATTTTTTCGTGTTTTTTACTTAATAATAAAGACTTTAACTAAATTCTGTAAAGCAAGTGACACATCGCATTGAAGCTTGTTTAATTATGAACAAATTAGCACTTCAGGGCTCCAAGGTGACGGGTCATTTTTTCGAGTTATAAACAATTTTATAATAAAATACAGCCCAAAAAACGAGCTGCGCTGCAGCACGGCACAATTCTTTTTTACTAAATTGATTCTCACATTTTTTCTACTCAATATTCTGATTTGAAATTGTATACTCACATTCTTAAATGGTTATTAAATGATGCAGTGGAGAAAAATTTATGATTTTCGACAATTCGTAGCACACTTTTATCGATTGAAGTTTTAATTTGTAGGCTAGATTTTTTTTCGTAAAAACCACATAACTTATCAATTTGTAACAAAAACTGTGAGAAACTAGACAGTCTAAGAAACATCTGTGAAGTTTTTAGGCCTGATTCGCTAAGTATTCTTTGAGTACTGGCGACTTTAACGTAACTTTGTCGTAATTTGTCGAGATAGGTACGACCCCCCCCCCCCCCTCAGCTACCTTAACATACTTTGAAATAGAATTACTTCAATAGAATTATTGGACGGCACTCAATGTACAAGAATATTTGGGATTTATTGTAATTATTGTTAGTATTGATTTACTGCATACAAGAATCATGTGGGATACATGTTCGTGATAATATTATAAACAGTTTTAATAGTCTCGACCATTTCTATAAAAAAAATTATTAATAGTATAATTTATTTGTTGTACTATTCGAATCGCATAACATATTTATTGTTTTTGTAAGATTAAATTGCAAACATTTTGTACTATTGCAACCTATTATTTTACTTTTTTGGGATAATGAATTCAAAATCCATGATATGTTTCATTATTTTTTGTAAATGGGCAAACAAAACAAATGTCATGACTTTAGAACATTTTCATACAACAATCTGATTACATTTAAATTATTGCTCCAATTTAATACCATTTAGTTTAAAAAAATCCATCAAACAAACATCGTGGTTGTCTTAACTAATCACAAAATAGATTTAAAAAATCTTCAGTTAAATGAAAATTAATGTTTATTACAATTTTCGTAATTCATCAAGAATATATAAAAGGAAATGACGAGCAGTCGCAGCTCATGGTTAATGCGTCAATATGAGATACGGCTGCTCAAGTGAGGCGCGAGCTAGAATTGCGGTAGAGTCAGCTCCCATTGTTTTCGAGCGATTGCTCTCAGAGCACTTCGAGAGTATTCATCCCTCTTTCTAGACCACAGTAAAAAAAGAGACAGAAGAACTCTCCGAGTACTCCGGAGCAGTCACTCGAAAACGCTATCAGAAATTTTTTTCAAAATTGTTTCCAGCTGGGTTTCGTTTTCAAGTCTCGCGGCTAGTTCTGCACCATAGGCGGTAGGCTCTCCGTGGGTGCTCCAGAAAGGTGCGGGATTATTTGAAGTAATATCGAAATCCAGGGGTCTAATTGAGTACTTCGATATGCGCAATCGAGTTCGAGTTTGACCGCCATAACACATGCTGAAAAACTAAAATTCAACATAAAAGTAACTTTAAAAGCAAATGATACAACCATATGACTGCCAAACTCGAATTCGATCGCGTACAATGAAGCACT
Organism: Copidosoma aretas; assembly: GCA_030522625.1. Classification (NCBI taxonomy): domain Eukaryota; kingdom Metazoa; phylum Arthropoda; class Insecta; order Hymenoptera; family Encyrtidae; genus Copidosoma; species Copidosoma aretas. Next base: position 25,726 of record JAPYYV010001092.1, read on the forward strand.
CAATGAGACCCCAGGGGTGGAGAGAGTAAGTAAACTGGATTAGTTGAAGGGAAATTGGGATAGAGGTTTATAGGTAACGACGGGGACTCAAGTAAAAGGGGTTATATTTGTGGTTTGGAACAACACCCTCCACACCAAGGTGCTTATTAATGAGTTAAATTACAAAATTATTCCAAGAGTCAATTAACATTAAATTAATTGTGCAATTTAATGTGCATCAATATGCAAAAAACATCGAGTACGCAATTGGAACGGAAGATGATCAAAAACTGTTTTTCTTAATCACTTATCATCCAAAATCGAATGCTCTTATCATCGCTGATGGTATTAAATGTAAAAAATTGAACAAAATCACAATAAAAAATTTCGCGATTTTTATAAAGAAATCGTTAAATTTTGTTTAAAAGTTAAGATTTTTTTAGTATTTATCATTTAAAAGAACCGCCGCGCCGTTGGTATTTAATTTACAAAAAAAGATCAGCTGCTTGTACAACCCGACACATACTTCTTTTGCTTTTTTGTTCACGCGATTGTCATTTGGGTCAGCTACTTGCTTGTACTGTAAATCTTGAACATATCGCGAGCAGCTCGTAGCAGTATAGAAACAAAAGTTAACTCTCGTGCGGGCAAATTTTTTTTAATTCCTTTTCTCATTCTAATCTTCTTTCTTTCCGTTTCTTCGTGGGGTCTTTTTTGCTCAATTCTAATATGTGTCACGAATGACTTTCTTCTTGCTTTTTTCTCATTATCTTGCACCTTATTTTATCTTTTTGGGCTTCTTTTTCGCTCTAATTACGTGTTGGGACCCTCTACTCTTTGGTTTTTTAATTTTGCCTACTCTCGTACGCCAAGAGTTTCATCATAGCTTCGTATTCAGCAAAACTTTTTATTTAGCGACTTTTTTTATTTTCCATTATGGTTTTTTCAATATTTTCAAAAAATCATAGCTTCGTATTCAGCAAAACTTTTTATTTAGCGACTTTTTTTATTTTCCATTATGGTTTTTTCAATATTTTCAAAAATACATTTTTTTTGTTATTAATTAAAAATGATGTCAAAATATAACACTGTGACACACAAAATTCGATAAATTACGAGTCTTCTTTTTATTTTGTTCATTCTCCAGAATGCTTCTGAGGCATGAAATTAAACAAAACTACGGAATAATTTTTCAGAATACAATCCTGAGTATGGGGGTGCATTTACATGGAGTCTTTAACCTGCTGTTTAATGTCAGACTCACCATATGCCGTTGTGAGTTCGCAAGAGAGAAGCAATAATATGTTCTCTCTTTCGCACTCATACATTCTGGCATGAACCTGCAGATTTAAGACGCTAATGTACAGACACCCTTGCACTTTAACACCGACACTGGTGAGTCAATAAAATTTTAGCTGGTTTTCGATTTTTTTTTTTATATCCAAGATATTGTGGGATATTGTCATTATACATAACAAGTGAAGTAAAAATAAAAAAAATAAAAATTTGCGAATCCACGATGGAGAAAAAAAGAGTCTAAATGTAAGATTTTTCCTCTTTTCTTTGTATTATTTAATTCGTTTCGCTCAATATTGTGAGGTTCTCTTGTGAGGTTATAGTAAACGAAACAAATTGATACCATGTATAATGCACCCTTACTTTTAGACTTATAGAAATGATCACTTATAGTTAATAAATCATTCGTTAACAACGATCAGAGACTTTCTATTAAGGATGTCCATACCTTTTATCAATTAAGTACCAATGAGATGAAATCCAGGAGCATGGTTAATTACGACCATCAGAAATTAGTGTGAATTTTTTCAATATTCTTTACTATGTGATTTTTCGATTTACAAAGCGATAAAGTTGGATATCGTAACTCGTAACGCGGACTTTTATGGAAATCTGTATTTTTTTGCACTTATTTGCAGGAAAAAGGCATTTAAAGGAGTACCACATAAACAAAAAAACTTACTAAAAAAAGCTTATGCAATTCTGAACAAAGTAGCACTTCGAAAAATGTCAGTCACCGACAAATTTTGAAAGATATTAATCAAAACGTGAATAAAGAATTTATCGGCCAATACTAAATGCATGTAAATAAAATAGCATAGTCTGATGCCTAACCACGTCTAGCCTGTACAGAACAGAGCATATTGTTCAAGATTAATTTTAAAAAGTTTTTTTACTTGTTGTATCCACTTAAAATTTTTGCACATCTTCACAAGTTATTAATAAATTATATTATATTGATGGAATAATAATTTTTGGCGATTTTTAACAGACTTTCATCATTTAAAGTAATCGAGTAAAGATTCAATTTTTTTTTTAAATAACTTATAAAACTAACCTGTAAAACTTACTTTTAAGTACCTGGGACACCTCCCAAAATATAACTAATACAGTCATCCAGAGGCTGTTTTTTAAACAGCGAAATAATGACTTTTGTTTCAATAAAGAAAATCCCACTCCATAGCTAAGTAACCCTTTTTTATTGATTAATTTATTATTATTTACGTTTTTTTCACTTCATAATTTATAGAAATTTACACTGCACTAATTCAACTGATACCATTTGTTCCTCAGATTGTACATATTAAAATATGTTATTTTATTTTCAAAAATTATTACTGATCAAATACTATAATATAAAAGCAAATTTTTTACGACAAAGGGCAAATATAATATAGTATATTACGATACAAGGGACTTAAGTCCCGAGTATCGTATACTATTTTACAGCACGTGTGTCTAAAGTCCGCCACATTAATAAGTTATACATAGTTTTAATATTTTATAAATCCTACACCATATGCGACAGCCACGTTCCTGTGACAGT